>VDFB02342113.1:0-32096 GCA_007258455.2 Sequoia sempervirens
AGAATCAGACAAGCAAGTCAAGAATGCGACTAATGAGCTTAACAGAAACTGTAATCAGGCATTAGCAGATACTATTCTCTCAGTTCAAATCTTTTGGATGTAATTAAAATCCTTTGTAAGACAATGAGTCTTCTTTTTGTATCTGAGCAGTGAGCTCTAGGCAGTGTGCCTAAATGCATGTGCATTCCCCATTTGTATAACACCTATATTTGAGTACTCAAATTATGGATTGACCTCCACCGCAGTTTTTCCCCTAATAGGGTTTCCATGGAAAAATCCTTGTATTATGGTGTTGTGGATGATTTCTTTATGTGCTTGCATATTTCTTTTGGTTCAATGTTGTAAGTGGTTTAAAGATCAGATTAATAAAGTTAAATTTTTCATAACACTGATTCACCCCCCTTCTCAGTGTTCCCTGATTCCAACAAGTTCCAAATGAACAACCTACACACACAGAAACAATAAAAAGTATTGGGATTTTTTTGGGGATTGCCTTGGTTAAACCCTTGTTTTGGTGTTTCCACCTCCATGGATAGCCAAATAGACAACAAGATAGAGAAATAGATAATGGATAGTATGAAATGACAAGATCAAGAATGAGAATATGCAAGATATCAATATGCTACTTAATAAGAACGATAATACAATAAAAGTAAAGTGTTACCCTCCCTCCAACGAGCTTGAGAAGCCGAGAGGAAGTGCGAGGCTTTGAGGGATATTGAGACAAGCACATAGAGCCATGAACATGTAATAAATTTGAAGTAGGAGTTTGAATGCAAGAATGAAAAGTGTAGAATGAGAGAATGAGAGAATGAATTGCTAGAGGTGAGAATGAATGGATGAGAGTGAAGAAGGCTAGTTTGAATGAAGAATTGCATGCAAGAGGATTGTTTTCGGGCGTTCCTACTACTGTAGAGGCATTACACTTTGTGGGTAGGCGGAAGTGTAATGTCCCAACGATCACAAGATCATGAATCTTGTTAGGATGTTCATGTGGTGTGCAAACATCTACGTTACGTGGAATTGTCCCTAACAAAAATTCCTTGAATGACCAACAACAATGGGGTCAAGGATGAAAATGAGGGCTAGAAAGAGGGAAATTAACATTATCGTCTTATTAAGCTAAAGTAAGGGCTATGTAATGTGAAACTGCATTGTGGGTGCAATTTTATGACATTATAGTTAATTATATCCAATATTCCAAAGGGGGTGAGCAAGATGATTTTATATTGGGGCCACTAATATTACTGTCACCAACCATATTTGACATCAATGACAATAATATTTTCAACAATATCCCCCTTTGTCATTGATGGCAACCATGTAAAGAAACAATCTTGAAATACATTAGAACCATACTTCTCCCCCTAATTGAAAGGCTCCCCTTGATTGAAATGCTCCCCCTAACTAACATGCACCCCCTTACTCTACATCTCCCCCTTTGAAATCAATGGAAAAGACATCCTGGGGTTGAAATATTTAGACAATGATAGCTCCCCCTAAACATATGCTTTTTTTGAAGCATTTTAGTGACTACATAAGAGTGTTATCACTCCCAATTTATATAGGCTCAAGTAATCAAAAGTCTCTCTTGGTAGTGGCTACATGAAACATATACAATATGTTCCTTTGTAGCAACATACTCCAACTTCAGTTGTTGATCAACCACTTGCTCTCTTAGAAAATAATATTTGGTTGGGATGTGCTTCATTTTGGATTCCATGACTAGGTTCTTCGATATGTTAATGCACTTGTATTATCATAAAAGATGGAAATGGGGTGCTCATAATCAACTTTGATGTCCTTCAAGGTTTGCTTCATCTAGAGGACTTGAGTGCAACAAGAGGTTGATGTAATATATTCCACTTCTACAATGGACAAGGAAATCAATTCTTGTTTCTTAACCATGATACAAGATTGTGGCCAAGAAAGAATGCACCTCCACTTGTTCTTTTTCTATCATCATTATTGGAAACCCAATCTACATCTTTGTATGTTGTGAGGGAGAAATCTTCACCTCTTGGGTACCACAACTCAAAATCCATAGTTCCCTTTAGATACTTGAATATTCTTTTCACTACTTGCATATGTGTTCCCTTTGGTGCTACTTGAAACTGTGCCACTAAGCCAACTACTTGCATAATATTAGGTTGGTTGTTTTCACATATAATAAAATTTCAATCATGGAACTATATAGAGTTTGGTTCGTCTCAAGAGATCTATCATCCTTGCTCAATTTGCATCCTGTAACCATGGGAATACTGGATTGCAGTGCTCAATCCTATTTTTTTTCATTTCTTTAATATACTTAGTTTGTGAAATGAATATCCCCTTATCAGATTGGGAAATTCGCAACTTGAGAAAGAAAGACAACTCACCAAGCATAGAGATTTCAAGCTCCTTTTGCATGTTCTTTGCAAATTTCTAACACATCTTATCATTTTTAGCTCCAAATATAATGTCATCCACATAAACTACAACAATCAACTGATGCTCACCTTCGGTTTTAATGTATAGGTTGTTTCCAACAATACCCTTTTTGAAGCCCTTTTGTTGTAGATACTTATCCAACCTTGAGTTCCAAGCCCTAGGGGCTTGTTTCAAGCCATAAAGTTCCTTCTTTAGTCTACATACATAGTCCTTGTTCTCTTATAGGAGAAACCCTTTTGGTTGTTCAATATACACTTCTTCCTCATCCATTTGATAGACTTTGAAATTCTTTAAACATGGAATGTTAGGAACATCCTTATAGCCTCCATACGGGAAAAATGTACAAAATTTTCTTCAAAATCAATTCATTCGACTTGATTGTATCCCTTGCATACTAATATTTCCTTGGTCCTCACAACTTGGCCATCCTCATTCAACTTGTTCCTGAACACCCACTTAGTGCCAATCACATTTTTATCCTTAGACCTTGGGACAAGTTCCCAAGCTTCATTCTTCTGAATTTGATCCAACTCTTCTTCCATAGCCTTTATCTAGTGCTTGCCTTCACTTGCTTCTGTAAAAAAATTTGGTTCCATTTTAGAGAGAAAGCACAAGTTTACATGTTTGGATGAACTCGCTAATCTCCTCATTGTTTGAATTTCTATATCTCTATCACCAATCATCAGATTTTTTGGATGGTTCTTTTGAAAAAATTTGGATGGAGTCTTGATGGGTCCTCTTGATGGGGTTTTTGGATTTTCTTGTTCAACCTCTCCATCTTCACCTTCTTCCTCTACTTCTTCCTTGATACTATCTTCTTGATTATCAACTTCTTGTACTATTTTCTTTAGATGTCTTCCTTCATCAACTCTCACATTTGTACTTTCAAAAAATTTGTGCAATCTCTTGTTATAACATCTATAAGCTTTGCTTCTCATGGAATATCCAAGGAAGATGCCTTCATCACAACTAGAATCAAACTTTCCCAAGTCTTTGTCATCTAGCCATATGTAACATTTGCTTCCAAACACATTAAAATACTTCACTATCTGATGCAAGAGCATCCATGGGCTCATGCAATCTTGCATGAACCAAAAACAAAAAAAAACAAAATTGTTTGGTTTTCAATAAATGGTTGCCACAAATATTTTTAATTATTGGAATAATGTAATTTGAAATTAAATTACATTAACATTTCATGTTGAATGATTATGCCTGAAAAAGTAAGTGTTGTAAAGGAAATGGAAGTGCAAAAATTCAAAATTTGGATTTTTGCAAGTTAAAAGAAATTCTTGAGATTTTGATTTGAAATCAAATGTTAACTACCACAAATCTCTAAAAAATACTGTCAAAATGGCGCCCATATGATCAAATTGGCAACTTTGATGAGTGAGTTCAATTTTGGAAATTGTTGGTAAAGTGTGTGTGAGACTGGTTGCTTACACAAGTGAGAAGTTTGATTTTTTAATTTTTTTAAATTTCAATTTAGAAATTCTCTCCTTTTGGTCGTGGATTTTTGGGAAGGATGATTATTTAGTTTGAAATGGAAATGAAATTGAATTTCATTTCAATTTTGCAGATTTGGAAAGTTGGTAATAAAAAAAGATAATTCATTTATATTTTGGAGTTAGTTTTCAAAGTGGAGGAAACTCACAATTTGGGCATGGATTTTTCTCTAAGGAGAAATTGCAGCAAAGTGTGAAGGCTTCAATAATTTTATTGTAGCCATTGTTGAAGAGTGACAGAGTGTGCATGTGGGTTGGTTGTAGTGCTTGAGAAGCACATAAATTCTATAGAATGTTGCAAATTGTTGTAATGAATTCTATGATGTTGTAAAGGGCATATGTGGCACCCATAGTCTCAATGAGACTTTATTATTTTGTAATTGCAAATTTTTCATTTTAATGCAAGTTGCATGTTGCAGTTTCTTTCATACTTGTGTTGAAATTCACAGTGAATTGATCATTTGTGTTTGTGTTGAAATTAAGTCAGTGGAGAGGGTTTTGTGTCACCCCCTCCCCGCTTCAATGGTATCAAAGCAAGTTTTCATGAGTGTGCAAGTAGAGCGTTGAATGTGAGGCAGTTTGCACTAGGACTTGTGATGTGTGTGATTTGTGTGTAGACAGATCGCCGAACATGAGGCAGTCTATACTAGAGAGGATGGGATAGGTCATGAGGAGACCTGTAATAATTTTATTTTGGGAAAATTATTGGGAAGAAGTGGAAAACAAGAATTATTGTGAAGAATTTGAAAAGCTCCAGGCTCAAGTAGATTTATTGGAAAATATGATTAAGGAGGAAGTGGGAATACAGGTAGAGAAATATGGAAGGAAGAATGTTCTCTTGAAATAGGACAACAAAAACAAAAGAAGCATAAAGAAAGAATGGAGAAAGAGAGAAGATAAAATGGTCGTTGTGGATCAGAAATTTAATGGTAATTTTAATGATTTTCTTTTATCTAAGATGCATTGTTTGCGGGAATTAGCAAAGACAAAGAAAGTGGTGAAAATGAGAAGAATACAATAGCAGAAAAAGAGGTATCATTTAATTGTGTTAGTGATTATTTACATGCAAAATAAGTAGATGAAGCTATGGATGAAATTACAGTAATTTCAAAAGTGGATTTGGATAGTCCTAGATTTGACAAAGGGAATAATGAAGAAGAAGATAGTCTCCTATTGAAAGAGGAGATAAGAAAAATAGAAAAATTATTTCAAGGAGAAATTATAGAAGAAGATGATGAAATTAAAGA
Source organism: Sequoia sempervirens (assembly GCA_007258455.2). Classification (NCBI taxonomy): domain Eukaryota; kingdom Viridiplantae; phylum Streptophyta; class Pinopsida; order Cupressales; family Cupressaceae; genus Sequoia; species Sequoia sempervirens. The sequence goes on from VDFB02342113.1 coordinate 5,183, forward strand.
GGTTGCAGCTGATACATGCCTCTTTGAAGGAGGAAAATTTGCAGCAATAAGAAAGGAGAAGGAAATGGAGGTAATTGTTGATTTATCAAAAAAATTCAATGTTTCTAACGAAGCTAATTTTTGTGAAGGTGAAATGGTAAAAGGAAGTGAGGAAAGAGAGATGGTAAGGTGCAGCAATAACATGTTACAAGCTGAAATACAACAAGGTATGATGAATTTTGTTGACATAGAAGAAGAAGAGGGTGAAGGAGAAATAGTTGAGAAAGATGTGCAATAGAATTCATTGATTTCCATGAATTCATCAATACTGATTTGTGTGTAGGTGTTGATGATGAAAAAATTGTTGTAGCAGCAAAAAAAAGGGAGGTAACACATGATTTCATTTGTTTTAATGAAGAGAAAGATGTTAATTGTTGTTTTCCAAAATTGCATAGTGCAGAATGGTGGGAGCTGAATTTTGTGAACAAAGGCAGAAAGAGGGGAAGAATGAAGGAGAGTAGAGATAGCATATTGCAGGCAAAGGGAAAACAAAATGTTCATGATGATGAGGTTGAGAAGTGGATCCAGCGTGAACATAGCATATTCAAACATTCATGAGCTTCGCTCATAGAACATTTTCTTCCTACTGTGGGTGTCTGATGCAGGAGCATCCATGGGCTCATGCAATCTTGCATCAACCAAAAAAAAAAAAATTGTTTGGTTTTCAATAAATGGTTGCCACAAATATTTGTAATTATTGGAATAATGTAATTTGAAATTAACTTACATTAACATTTCATGTTGAATGATTATGCCCGAAAAAAGCAGGTGTTGCAAAGGAAATGGAAGTGCAAAAATTCAAAATTTGGATTTTTGCAAGTTAAAGGAAATTCTTGAGATTTTGATTTGAAATCAAATCTCAACTACCACAAATCCCTAAAAAATAGGGACTGTCAAAATGGCGCCCATATGATCAAATTGGCAACTTTGATGAGTGAGTTCAATTTTGGAAATTGTTGGTAAAGTGTGTGTGAGACTGGTTGCTTGCACAAGTGAGAAGTTTGATTTTTGACTTTTTTGAATTTCAATTTAGAAATTCTCTCCTTTTGGGCATGGATTTTTGGGAAGGATGATTTTTTAGTTTGAAATGGAAATTGAATTTCATTTCATTTCGGCAGATTTGGAAAGTTGGTAATAAAAAAAGATAATTCATTTACATTTCGGAGTTAGTATTAAAAGTCGAGGAAACTCGCAATTTGGGTGTGGATTTTTCTCTAAGGAGAAATTGCAGCAAAGTGTGAAGGCTTCAATAATTTTATTGCAGCCATTGTTGAGGAGTGACAGAGTGTGCATGTGGGTTGGTTGTAGTGCTTGAGAAGCACATAAATTCTATGGAATGTTGCAAATTTTTGTAATGAATTCTATGATGTTGTAAAGGGCACATGTGGCACCCATAGTCTCAATGAGACTTTATTATTTTGTAATTGCATATTTTTCATTTTAATGCAAGTTGCATGTTGCAGTTTCATTCATACTTATGTTGAAATTCACAATGAATTGAGAATTTTTGTTTGTGTTGAAATTAAGTCAGTGGAGAGGGTTTTGTGTTACCCCCTCCCTGCTTCACTATCACAAGCCTTCCCTTCCAAAGCTCATAGGGTGTTTTATTATTATTTTCCCTAATTTGTGCTTGATTTAGAACATAGACTGACATGTGCATTACTTCTTTCCATAAGGTATTAGTAATATTAGACTCATTCAAATTCCTTGAACTATCATGTTTTTCCTCTCAACAATTCCATCTTGTTGTGGAGTCCTTGTGGCAGAATACTATCTTTTTATTCCATGTTGTTCACAAAAATCTTCAAACTCTTTTGAGGTGAATTATCTTCCTCTATTTGATCTTAGGCATTTGATTCTTAAACCGGTTTCATTTTATACTAGAGCTTTAAATGTCTTAACTTCTCAATAGCTTCTAATTTTTCTTTTAGGAAAGTCATCCAAGTCATCCTAGAATAATCATCTATTATTAACATGAAGTAGCTCTCACCTTGTAAGCTTTTTGTCCTTGTTGACCCACATAAGTCAGTATGCCTGAGTTCCAAAGGATTTGATATAGAATACTCATTTGATTTTAAACTTGATCTTGTTTTCTTTCCACAATGACACTATTTTCATATCGTATTAAATGGCGTTGTTATCCTTGGCATGTTCCTTATAGGTTTCTCATATATAATCTTCACAATATTATCAAAGTTTAAATGTCCTATCCTTTTGTTCCATAACCAACTCTCATCTTCTTGTTCCATTCAACACTTTTCTCCTTTGAATTCTCTAAGAGTGTAGAGATTGTTTGTAGTTCTATTAACATTTGTAACAAGTTTCCATGTTCTTGTTTTTCTAATTTCATAACCACATGGTTGTGCTAGTAATTCTATGGGTATTTCAGAGGCATCCACATGTACGTGGAAAGGGACTATCCAATGAGGAAATATCAATATGGGAGCCTTTGTAATCTTTTATTTTAGTGTGAAAAGAATGTTGACATTGTTATGTCCAGTTTATAGTTTTGTTTGTCTTTTTCTTTAGAAGTTCTTCCAATGGTGAGACTAATGTGGCATATCCCCTAACAAATTTCAAGTGATAACTAGTGTATCCTAAGAATGTTCTTACTTTTGATGTTGTCTTAGGTGGTGGTAAGGTCATGATAAATTTTACCTTCATAGGATCCACCATTGTTTGCTCCTTGCAAAAAATATATCCTAATAGTGTTCTAAAGGGTACCACAAATAAACATTTTTTAAAATTCAATGATATTTGCATGCTTTTGGATCTTTCCAACATTGTGCAAAGTGTTCAAATGTGATTTTTAATCATCTCATATACTATCTAGTTATCCAAATAAAATTCTAAGTGATGAATAAATATTTGAATGTATTGACCATTATTAAGATAAATATTGTTGGAGCATTCTTTAAACCAAATGACATGATTGTGTAATGATCCCCATTTTGTCACAAAGGTGGTCTTTAGTTGGTCTTCTTATCTGATCTTGACCTGATGGTATTCATAGAATTCATCAGTGAATGAGTAAATTTCCCTTCCTATGACAAAATCTAGTATTTCTTCTATAAATGGAGTTGGGAAGGGATCATGGATACAATCTTTATTTAATTCTCGAAAATCAACATATATCCTTATTTCATTAGTTTTTTTTTTGGACCATGGGGCTAATCCATTTTAAATCTTCTTCCAGCTTTATAATTTATGCTACTAACAACTTATCCAATTCTATTTTAACTTTCTTTTTCATATTGGGATTGAGCCAATAAGATCTTTTCCTATGTGTTTTGGCTCCTTCCTTTAATTTTATTTTCATACTCTGGATTCTTCCATAATTCCCTTCATCTCTATGAATGTTCGAGGAAATAATTCATCATACTCAAAAAAATCTAAACCACATTTGCAACTACTTGCTCATCCTAATAATCCCCAATTTTAGCTAGTTTGGGATCAATAGTGGATGATATCTTTTCTTCCCTCAATTTAAGAGGTTGGTTGTAGTATTTCTCTTTTGAATCATTGCAGATTTTTACTTCTCTTTCCCCTTCCACCACTGGTAATTCCAATTTAGGGACTAAATCTTCTTCCTTTTGATGTGCATTATAGCATCGGTTCTCTACATAATGTATCTGTTTATCCATCCACTCTATTAATTTCCATACTCCTTTACTTAGGGGCGGAGGATTTTGTGGCAGTGGTTGTGTATTGGTTTCTATAGCTAGGTTAAAGATGATTTCCTTCATTCACCTCAATGCAATACAAATATTCTCATTTTCATCCACACCATAATGATTAGGTGTGGATAAAGTCTATTTAAAGCTCTTTCCAATTCATCTTTGTCCTTCTCTCCTAGTTTATGTACCATGTTTGCACTATTGGGGTTAGCATCCAATAGAAGAGTTGTATATATAATCAGTGATCATACTCTCCACATCCCTCCCATGTAGTTGTACATATTTGTAGGTGTTCCTCAGGGGTGACTGAACCATTATATTTTGAATGATGGCATATTCCCCTTCCTCCTACATGTATCTAGTTTTGATCAGATTTTTAAAAGCATGCTAGTGGGGAATTCTATTTTTGTGCATATGCCACCAACATGTGGCATTGTAGACCAATGCATCTTGTAGTGTGGCATTCTGCACTTCTTCATTATCAAATGTTCTTTCCATATCCTTTATGTATTCATTTAGGTTGCCAATTCCTGAAAATATAAGAAGTTTAATGGGCAATATGCCCCTTCGGATATGGTTGACATGTTTTGTGTCCTTCAGAGATGGACCCAAGTTACCACTTATTGTGTTTTTTTATTCTTCTGATGGAGTATCTTTAGTTGCGATATTCTACATTACTTTTTCCAAATGGATTTGTATCATAAAAACCCTTCTAAACATGTATACCTTGTTGGAGGTATGCTTTGGTTCATCTTGTATCCATGCACTTAATACTTCTTCACTTTCTATACTTTCACCATTTATTTCTAACTCAATTTTGTATTCTTCATTTGGTTCTTCCTCTATATCTATGTTAGGTAATTTAGAAATTGAGTATATCAATCTTGAGTTATTTTCATCTTCCTATTGTGCAATCTCTTCTATGTAGGAAATATCTTCATCTCCTAGGGGAATATGGATGACCTTATTATCATTTGTGAAGGAAATTTCTTTTTTGTTGGAATCTACAATTCTATTTGCATTTACAAACGATTTGAGACCTAATAATGCCAAAAATAAATTCAAAGGTTCTTTCATTTCTAATACTTCAAAATCTACTGTCAATTTGAGGCCTTGCACATTAACCTCAACATTATTCCATGTGCCCATCATTTGCATTTTGGACCCATCTACTAAACTAATGTTGGATGGAGTTTTTACCAGTTTAGGCCTTCCCAATTTCTCCCAAGTTTTTCAATTGGATGTTAATGTTTTCACCTAAATCTACCATGGCATGTTTTACTTTGTGGTAATTTAGATGTGGAGTTATCATTAAAGGTTTGTTCTTCCAATCATGGTGTTTGTTTGTTCCAATATTTTCCCAATTGTTTCAATTTTACCAACAAATTCTTTTGTTGTGCTAAGGAAGCCAACTTCTTCAATCTAAGTACTTCTATTTTTGAAAAGAAACTAGTTTCTTCATTTTGTTGTTGGATAATTGCTTTCTTGGCATCCTTTACTATTTTGTCATGTTGTTGCTTTATGGTTCAAAAGTACCCACACTCCTCTTTTTCTAGACTTGATTCTTCACTTATCTCTTTATTCATCTTCTTATTTTTAACAGTATCAGTCCCTTGCTATGTAAGTATTGTAGTTCTATTTTTATTTTTTTATTTTTTCAAGGTTTATCTCTTTTTGATATTTTGGTTCAGAATACTCCTCACTTGTGGAGGTGTTTGATGTCCAATTGTCAATTCTCTAACATCCTCTAGCACCTTGTGGAGGTATTCTCTTAATAACCTTAACGCCTCTACTTAGCTCATCACTCTTAGATTTGGATGGGATGTTCTAGAAATATTGTTGTGTCATTTCATAGTTATATGTCATGATCATTGTTACCACAAAATGCACAATTTTTCTTTTTGTTTGACCAAAATTTTGTAGTGTAGTGATTGTGCTTATCACATTTAAAGCAAGTTGTGTCATCTCTTCTATGGCTTCCCTTTTTACGTCCTTGACCTCGTCTATAATGGAATGGTCTAGGTTTATTCTGATGATTTTGTGGAAGAGTATTCTACAATGCATTCACATTTTTGTTGTTCCTCCACGATGTGTCTATACTTAGTGTCTTGTGTGTATAAAGGGTGTTCCACAAGACCTTTTACATATGCCATGTTGTAGTCTATTCTTTTGTCATAATCTTGACTTAGCAGACATCTAGGGTCTAGATGAGCTTCCACATTTCTTAGGTGGAATGTTTTTGTGAGATAGTCATTTGTTTCATGGTTATCCCATTCTCCACAAATTCCATAAAACATCAATTGGATTCTTTGTGGTGTTGTTTTTAGCTCTACTTTTATCATTGTTGCTCCTTTCTCACCCTATGCCTTAAGGAAATCATTTCTCAAATGACCTTCCCTTGAGCAGTAAGAACACCATATGTTCTATTTTCCCTTATTGGCCTCTTCTTTGGCCATTATATCTTGGCACAAAGTGAGTTGTTCTACCACTAATTCTAATTTCCCCATCATCTCGATGTCTTTGTCCTTATCGAATTTCCTCCATGGTTGTACCTCAATGCGATGGGCTAAAGTGACCGCATCTAAATAAGTATCAAATAATATGCCACCAAGGTTGTTCTTATTTCCCTGATGAGTCCGAAGATAAACCATTCATTTTTTTGCTTCTTTTTCAAAGGTTCTTCTACTTTTCAGAAGACTTCTTTGAATCTCCTATTGTATTTCTTAACAATTTCTCCTTTCCTCTGCACCAACTCCCACATTTTCCTTACACTCTCATATGGAACTTCCAGGGTGACAAAATTTGCTAGAAAGTATTTCTTGACTTCCTCCCAATCCTTTTCATATTTAGGATATGTCTTCTTATACCAATCCAATGTATCCTTCATCGGTAAGGTAAATACAAGAAGATGAGTCCACGAAATGTGCAATTTTTTGCCTTAGACAAAAACCTAAAATCGGCTTCAAGAAAATGGGATCCCATTTTTTACTAAATGGGATTTTAGGTTCGGGGTCCCAAGCCAAGAACGAGATCCCTTTTCAAAATGGGTCATTAAAACGGGACCTCGTTTTAAAATGAGTCATTTTAAAATGGGTTGTAAAAAAATGGGATCCTGTTTTTCAAGAAATGGGATCTCGTTTCTTAAAAAATGGGATCTCGTTTCTTAAAATGGGATCTCGTTTCTTAAAAAATGGGATCCCATTTTTCCTTTTTTTTAACAACCTATTTTAAAACGAGATCCTGCTTTTTAACGACCTGTTTCATTAAAAAAAAAAAAATATTCTCGTTTTGCAAAACAAGATCCTATTTTACAGAATGGGATCCCGTTTTGCAAAACAGGATCCTGTTTTATAGAACGGGATCCCGTTTCATTTAAGTGTAAAAAAATTATCCCGTTTTAGAATGGGATCTCGTTTTAAAAAAATTTAATTTTTGGTCAGGTTTTTACTTTTTTTCGATTCAGGAAAAGGCTTGGGGACTTGAACCTAAGCTTAGAACCTAGTTTGACCTACAAGTTGAAGGTCCTAAAAATGTCAAAGGAAAATAGTGACTTTGGACATATGTCTGAAGATTTTTTTTGTAGAATTTTTTGACGAAATTACAACCCATTATAGATGAGACACTGCCAATTCCAAATATGTAATTTTTTTTTACAATTGGATTAATTTTTCTATTTTTCAATTAATTTATGATGAAACTGGTCCATAAACTTGAAATATCAAGGTTTTTTACTATTTTAATAATTTCTATTAAAATATTTTTTTGTCAAATAAATTACACAGAAATGTACTTCAGACAATTCTTTTCAATTAAAAAAAACAAAAATGATAAGTTTAGGTCATCTTATGTGTGACATACATGATGATTTTTCAAAACAACAAATATGGCTAATAAAAATTAACAAAAAAAATATTCAATAAAAAAAAAAAAAAAATATCAAAACGTGCTTCATGAGTTACAAATATTTTCCCAAAAGGATTTAGAAAAATGTGATTATTTAGGTCAAAACATGGATGATGCACATGTGCATGGTATGGTAAAAAAAAGTGACTTTTAAATAGTGTTTCTAGAATAGCCTATTGAAAATCAATTTGTAGCATTTGGGTATTGAAATAAATTACATATTTGGAAACTAGACTCTAAGTACTACATTTTATGATTAGTGACTTTTTTCAAAATTCCATCTCTAATTGCTTCAAATTTTAAGGTCAAATATGTCAAATTCTGAAAATCAGGGAAAACACTTCCACTTTTTGGCCAAAAAGTGGACTCAACTTCTTGCACACACCTAGTAGTTTCATTTTATCTTCCTCAATTTCATTCCTTTTACATAAATATTTTATAAGAAATATATGTTCTACAACCTCCATAGTGTCTTTTCTGAATACTGGAAGTTTGATGGATGAATCCATTTTATATTTCCCTTTCCCTTGTTTAGGTTTGCAGATGGGGTGAGATTCTTTCTTTTCCTTTTTAATACTCTTGATTGTTGCAAGTTTATTTTCTATATCATTATCTCTTGCTAACTTAGTCTCAAAGTACTCTATCCCTAAAATTTCTTCCCAATATTCTATATGTTTCTCTTATAGATGTTTTTTTGCCTCTTGTGGTATCTCTTTGTTAGCGAATGAATTGGCCACTTGAAAATGATTAACAAATATGACTCTAATTCACCCTTAAAGCACTAGACCCAATCACTAATAGCTCTGGAAAGGTCACAATTGCATTTGCTACTTTCCTCTAAATTGGAGAGGTACAACTCCCTCGTGTGATCTGATTAATATTAAAGTAGCTTTTAACCAAAAAGCAATAAGGTGACAGACGCTAGTTCATAAATATGACACTAACACAAATAAGAAGATAGAAAGCCATCAACTATCAACACAAAGATTGAAAAACTTGTGGCTAATGGATCATGAAAACTTAGTTTATATAGCAATAAATGGATACCATAAAGTATATCTTGCAAAGAAATTGTGACTATTACACGCACGATACAAAGATCAATACACTAAACATCACCTTAAATTCATAATTCAAAGATTACAAATCATCACAGCATAAATCACTGTTAAGTTCCTTCTCAAAATATAGCAAAGTGTATCTCTGGAGATCGGACCATATATCCTTCTCCGTTATCCTATATATAACAACCAATTCCCACCAAAACGGTTACCAAACTGTTACCAAGTTTAGTGATACTTCTTACTCCTTTACCGTCTTCTTGGAAATAGCTAAAAGAATATGATCAACTGGAATAATTAGTTTGACAAATGAAAGTACATCAGGAAAGAAAACCGATCTTGTTTTCTCCAACGGCCACTGAATGACCTATCTACAACCATACAATTATTGAAGTTTTAAGGAAACACCATATGATCAGATGTGTATTTTGTCTAACTAGCAATGCAATTTAAAACTGGTTCAAATCAGCCATTAATTCAAACTGAGTTCTCATCCCATCAAATCTAAGGAAGATAGCACAAATTTCTAGCCTTCCATCTATAAATTCAACCAGTGTTACCATGCTTCACCATCTCGAGGAATTCAATATGGCAAGCACTCAGAGGGACAGTGTTTATGCAAATGAATTCATCATTCTAAAGGAGATCGAGTGTAGTTCGGTGTTCATGCATTTGTCTGATCAATTGAAGGAAATATTTTTGATACATAGCAAAGTGGAAGAAGTGCTTCACAGTATCTTGGGTGAAGCATTTCTTATCCAAACACATGTACATAACGCTATCATGTTGGAGTGTTTTGTGTACATGGTTATCAGGACCTCTGACCACCGTGACTGGGGCATGAGAGCATCTAAAGGTTTGGTGAGGCCTGAATTCCATCACCGTGTCAACATAGCTATCACTGGGCACAGTCACTATCCTTGGAGTGGGTTGGTGGGTGACACCGTTTGCATTGCATCGGCTCTTTAGAATGAAATTGTGGAGGAAGTTGTTACTCTTCTTCGTGCGGGAATCATGATGAATGACATTGGGATTTCTGCCCAATTTCTAGAATCACACAACCTATTGTCCCTTGCTCAAATTGAATGCCTGCAAATTGTGATTGAGGGCATCTGAGTCTTGATGTTTGTCCCATGCTTCTGAACAAGAATGTATCTTTTTATTTTTGTTATCGATATCAACTTTTGTAGTTGAATCAACCAATTTTGTAATGCCAATGTGATGTATATACATATTTATATATGAATATAGATAATATTTTGATATTTTTGTGTTCTTGTATGCATGGCTTCGTTAATTCTTTTTCGTACCAAATATGATGACATTAGTTTATTTTCCTACACAATGCACTAGTTTTGTAACTTTGTGTTTACTATTATTTCATTAATTTATTGAAAAAAATGTTTGCAGGCGGTGTAGGTTGTAGAAATTAGGAAGTTTTCAAATATCTGAAGGAATACCGCCCATAGGCATAACTTGTGAGACAAGCTAATGACAGACCTCAACAAAAGACAACTCATTGTATGGATCACTTATGATGTGTATAAATCTTTAAAAGGGTTTTCGATTATGATGAAGTCATAAAACACCGCCTAACCATAAACTTGTGCAAAATTGACTAACAAGGGAAGGGGTATCGAATTTAAGGGTAACAGTGGCTCTGACTAGGCACAAGGACTACAAAGGATGAAGAGAAACCTAGTATATAAGACCATTATGTCCATTGGGAATGAAGTCAAAACGAGGACACCAAAACCAAAATAGCAAACCAAAAACGAACACACCAAAAACACAACTATTTACAAGGTAGGGGAGACTTGACAGAAATGAGAAGAAAATGAAAGCTCACACAAACTCGTTAATAGGCTAGGAGAAGAATGACCCATCTCTGAAAAGGCCCACCCTTGTTTAGGAGTAAGCCAAGAAATATGAGTCCTTGAACATAGATGCAGAATACATTTGAACTACTACTCCACAAACCTTTGAAAAGCCATCTCTCATCATAAACTTCATTTTGCCGCCAATAAATAGGTGCTAGACCATCCTTGATCAACCATTTCTCCTCATTCAAGTTCTTCAACCCATGTATCTCCAACTCTAGTGAAAAATCTTAAGTTCTAAATTATTTCTTGGCATCATATTTCCCAAATTCACAGTCCGAAAATTTCCTAACACTGCTTCTCTTCTCAAAAATCCCTCCCTCTTTTGAAATGCTATCATCAAGGAATAGATTCATTCCAACTTGTGGTCATACATTGATCTAAATATTCTCATCTACACACCTTTTGGAAATGAACTAATTTTCATTTGTCCCAAAATTAAAAAATTTAAACTCTGGTGAAAAGGGGAGACTCAACAAGGCATCATTATCTTCCTCCGATATGGGGCTAGCAGTTCTCTAGATGTTTCCTTGACTATGATGGTTTCCCTCCATTGATGAACAATATTCCACCTCGAACATATATTGATCAACCATTGGATTTGTAAATAGAATATTGTAATACATTTCCAACTTATCAAAAATAAAGAGGGTTAGAATTGATTTACCACCTTATCTTTTCCTAGGAAACATTAGGTGGGAAGTCTTTATTCTTCTCCATATGGAAACATGTAGTCTCATTAGCAACCTCTTCGAAGGTGAAAGTTTCATATTCAGGGGTGAGGAAGGAACCCGACATTGAATCCATTATGTTAGCATCATAAGAGAAAGACTCATTCTTGAGATGAAAGGAAGAAATAACCAATGGCCTCTTCTACGGCGAATCATTTTCCTCATCACTGGATGAACTGAGATCATTTTCAACTTCAATTGAGACATGCAAACTAAAAACTTGAGCATTGCAATGTTGATTTTCCTCTTCCTTCGACCATCACATGTCACCAAAAATTGTCAAGTTTTGATTGGGGAATTAATAGGTAGTTTGCAACCAATTTCTGGCTTTTTGTTGTCATTAGGTTTCCATTTTCCCATCGCTTCTAACTAAGCCTTTTCAATCCCTTGGATTTTGTCTCTTTTCAGGATTAATTGAATGTCAGGGTCCAAGGCAGAAATAAATATGTGACACTGAATCTCTCCATTGGGCCTTTCCAGAATAGGAATCCGTTGAAGCAATTAGTTGAAACGGTATACAAAATCCCTTATTTTCTTGGTTTTATCTTTCATAATCTAAAAAAATTATCGCAAGGTGACCACAATATTTACTGGAATTTTACAGCATTGGAGAAATTTTTATTTCAAAATATTCCATCCCATGATGCACCCCCTTTCAAGTACTTTAAACCATTCAACTGCCTTCTCGTTTAGATTGTCAATAAAGATTCTCACAAAAACATCTTTGTCCTAAATGCCCAAAATCTTGCTTACTATAGTCATAGCCAAGATATGTTCTTTGGGGTCTTGTGTGTCTTCACCAAAAAAATTAGGAAACCATTTTTCAGGAGACAAAGGGTAGGTCATGATATTGTAACAAGGCAAGAGGGCCAACGTGATTACACCAAGGATTCGAAGCCATTGATGGTCAAAGTCGCCAATTCACTGAGTAAAATAGAAAAATATTTTTGAATTAATTTCTGGGAGGTGGATGAGTCTGGGGTGGATTTTGAGGTTGAGGAGGCGGTGGGTCTCATGCGTGATGGAGAGGCTGATTAGGATGATGGGGTGGGTTATCATAGTACACAAAAACCAATCTTGGAGGGCATTTAACTACCGGTGCAGGTGGGCATTGGGCTCACTCTTCTTCTTCCAAGGCAAGATTTGTTCGCATATAGTATGCAACACTCCTTCTGTATCTCTAGGTGAGCGTATTTAATTGTGAAAGGATGTCCTCTTGTTTTGCCTGCATCCAATCTAAATCAGGTTACAATATAGGAAATACATCGTTATGGGGAAGTATCATCTTGCCACATGACACGGTGGTAAATTGTTAGATGTTACAATTAATACTTTTCCCACCATAGTCAGAAAAAATTTGTTAACGAATGAATTGGCCACTTGAAACTAATTAACAAATATGACTCTAATTCACCCTTAAAGCACTGGAGCCAATCGCTAACAGCTCCGGAAAGGTCGCAATTGCATTTGCAACTTTCCTCTGAATTGGAGAGGTACAAATCCCTCGTGTGATCTAATTAATAATAATGTAGCTTTTAACCATAAACAAATAAGGTGATAGACACTAGTTCATAAATATGACACTAACATGGATAAGATCATAGAAATCCATCAGCTATCAATACAAAGATTGAAAAACTTATGATTGATACTTCATGAAAAATGAGTTTATACTGCAATAAATGGATGCCATAAAGTATATCTTGCAAATAAAATATGACTCTATTATATGCATGACACAAAGATCAATACGCTAAACATCGCATTAAATTCATAATTCAAATATTACAAATCATCATAGCATAAATCGTTGTCAAGTTCCTTCTTGAAATACAACAAAGTGTATCTCTGAGGATCGGACCCTGTATCCTTCTCCTTTATCCTATATATAACAACCAATTCCCACCAAAACAGCTACCAAACCGTTACTAAGTTTGGCAATACTTCTTGCTCCTTTACTTTCTTCTTAGAAACAGCTAAAAGAATATGATTAGCCGAAATAATTAGTCTAACAAATGAAAGGACATCAAGCAAGAAAACCATTCTTATTTTCACCAAAAATCACCGAATAACCCATCTCATAGCCATACAATTAATGAAGTTTTAAGGAAACACCATATGATTGCACATGTATGTTGTCCAACTAGCAATGCAACTTAAAACTAGTTCAAATTAGCCATTAATTCAAACCGAGTTGTCATCCCATCAAATCTAAGGAAGATAACACAAATGTCCAACTGTCCATCTATAAATTCAACCAGTGTTACCACTCTTCACCATCCAGAAGCATTCAATATGGCGAGCGCTCAGAGTGATGGTGTTTCTACAAATGACTTCATCATTCTGGAGGAGATCAAATGTAGTACGTTGTTTAGGCATCTATTTGATTAATTGAAGGAAGTATTTGTGATACAGAGTGAAGTGGAAGAAGTGCTTTGCAGTATCTTGGGTGAAGAATTTTTGAGCTAGACATGTGCATAACGCTACCATGTTGGAGCATTTTGTGTACACAGTTATCAGGACCTTTGGCCGTCGTGATTAGGGCATGAGAGTTTTTGAACATTTGGTGAGGCTTGAATTCCATCACCATGTCAACGTAGCTATCACTAGACACAATCACTATCCTCGGAGTGGGTTGGTACACCATTTCATTGCATCAGCTCTTCAGAATGAAACTATGGAGGAAGTGATTACTCTTCTTTGTGTAGGAATCGTGACGAATGACATGGGGTTTTTTGCCCAGTTTCTAGAATCACACAACTTGTTGTCCCCTGCTCAAATTGAACGCCTCCAAATTGTGATTGAGGGCATTTGAGTCCTAATGTTTTCCCTATGTATCTGAAAAAGAATGTCTCTTTTTTATTTTTGTTATCGATATCAACTTTTGCAGTTGAATCGACCAATTTTATAATTCCAATGTGATGTATATACATATATATATATGAATAAAGATAATATTTTGATATTTCTATGTTCTTGTACGCATGGCTTCATTAATTTTTGTTCATACCAAATCTAATGACATTAGTTTCTTTTCCTACACAATTCATTGGTTTTGTAACTTTGTGTTCACTTTTATTCCATTAATTTATTAAAAAAAACACTTGTAGGTGGTGTAGCGGGTATTTCATAGAACTTAGGAAAATTTCGTTTAGGTTTCAAATATCTGAAGGAATACCGCCCATAGACATAACTTGCGAGACAAGCTAATGGTAGACCTCAATAAAAGACAACTCATTTTACGGACCACTTATGATGTATATAAGTCTTTAAAAGGGTGGTTGGTTATGATGAAGTCATAAAACACCACCTAACCATAAACTTGTGCAAAATTGACTAACAAGGGAAAGGGTATCGAATTTAAGGGTAACACTCTTCAATTGATATTTTTCTTTCTTTATATGCCATAGAGGATGGGTCCTAGTCTAGGGGTTATGACTTCATAATATCATTTCATCTTTGGTGATATATTTTCATTTGTGAGTGACATCCTATTTTTTGTTAACAATTATTTTCCCAAATTAAAAATGTCTTTGTTTTCTTGTTCTATTTATTCTCTCCTTAATTTTTTCATGCTCTTATTAACTAATTGTTCCAAGTATTCTTCTTCAAATGATAATGTTTTCTCTAAGTTTTTTAATAATTCCATAAAATTTCCATCTTAGTCGATTGTGATACTGGATAAATTTGGTCTTGTTGATGGTATCCTTGTTAATTGTGATAGTGTCAGAGAATTTTTTACTTCTCAAGCCATCTACGAACTGCTTCTTAGCTTCCCCATATCTGTTTATACTCTTTTCCAAATTTGAAAAAATCTCTCTTGCTTCATCTAAGGGAGTGATCACCGATTTTAGAGTCTTCTCTTCTTTTTCTAGAACTACTTTTCCCTTTTTTCTTTTCGACAACACCCACACTAGCAACCTTAGCATCATGTCATGGTTAATCTCTCTTGTTTTGTTGGTATGTGGCAAGTGATCATGCTATCTTTGTATAGCCCATGGTATCTTGTACACCCTTGCCCCTATCCTTGCCGAGTGCAGGGGTCAGTTAGGGGGTGGCGGCCCCAAAAAAGTGGGGGTTGTGGTATCCCAGAAAAATTCTTCCTACTTTTTAGTGATCACCGAAAAGGAAAAATCTAATTTTGTAGAACCCTAAAATCTGGAAGCTTCTAAGCTTGTAAAAAGGGGTTCGGATGGGTATTATGTATGATGAAAAACGTGATTATTCGCAAGATTGTAATAAGTTTTACTGGATAATAAAAGTATTGGATGGTGCGGTTTGGTGGATGTAGCCCGGATTGGGTGAACCACGTTAAATTTTGTGTTATGATTTATTCTATGTGTGTGTTAGTTTCTCTGTTTATTAATTAAATCTATATTTAATTGTTAGATATCTGCCATCTCTAACCCTAACAATTTTTTTATTGTCCCCTTATGTCATGGTTGTTTTATCTTGTCCCATGGTAGTTATTTTGTAACTTCTTTCTATAAGTCACATCCTTTTAGGAATTCCTTTCAAAGATCCCCCTTTCCATTCTCCATCCCCTTGGTGCCTAGCCCCCACTCATGAGGTTGACACCAAGGAGATAGTGTTGCAGTTTATAAGAAAATGATCATCTCTTCTTCTAATTCTCCTATCTAGATTGAAATTTAGATTGTTCGTTGTTTTCTCCTCTATATTTCCTAACTAGGGTCCCAAAATGAAAATAATGTTAGCAAGAAAAAATGGGGAACACAGATTGAAGCATTGAGCCCCAAAAATATTTTTTTGTTGTATTTATACCCCAGACTCGGTAGTATGAGAGGGATAAGCATTTAATGCAAATTGTACATAAACTAGTTAATAGAATGAAATATAAATAGAAAACTCATCCTATAAACCATAATACATATCAAATATATCTCCAAATGTATATATAGATTAAGGTTTATACATCATGTACATATACTGTGGGATTGATCCCTCTTACAATTACTTCTTCTATTTGTCTAACTTATCTCTTCCTATATCTCTATGTCTATCGCTACTTCTGTTACATTGTATATTTTCCTCTCCAAATATCTACTTGATTGGATGTTTCATTTACATCCTATTACTATTTTGAAGGGTGTCTTTTCATTTAGGAGATATGCAACCTCTTTGCAGTGATTTGCTATAGGATTCTTCTTGTTATTTTGGCTCTGGAAGATCCTTGCCAACACACATCCTCGGTCTCAAGTTCAGAATTGAGAGCATTCATCTCGTTGAATAGGTTGTTACCTTCGAATCACAGAGGAGAAGGCTTGGGGGAACTATCAATATAATTTACCTCGTCAACATAAATATCCTCTTCCTACTATGTATTGTGTTGTTACATGTGTATCAAAGTAGGGTTCAGAAGCTAGGCCTTGAGCCTACTACAACTCACACAATTTGAAAGAACATAATATTTCAAAATTGTAATTGAACCTCTTGAGAATGATAAAATTAGTGTAAAACTTATTTCATTGATATTTCTTGAGCATGTTCTCTAACTCATTGTGGTTCTGAAAAATATCCAAGTGTAGTGTAGCAACTAACTCCCTTTCTCGTGGTCAAAACTAGTAACACTATGCATGTTAAGTGTACTTTTTTGGATTTTGATACTTCTCTTGAAGATAGATGAATTCTTTAAATGTTTATGAAGGCCAAGATTGATTTGTTATCTTATTTATGAGTAGTATAGCCATTGAATTTGATATTTATTTATCTTGAAAATTTATGAGCACACTTGATTTAATGTTGAAATTGAGTCTGTTTTATGCCTTATTGATGTGATTGGTATTTCTTTTCATTTTGGTGTTTTTTTTGTTATTTATTCCACTTTGGTGGTGGCTACGTTAGAATGTTTTGGTTTCTCACCATGTATCTTGTATTTTTTTTCTCTATCATGTTCATGAAGGACCTCTAAAAGGTTGTATAAGGGAGTAGATTGCAAAGAACATGCTCATTCTTGATATTTGTGGAACTATACTAATTGAAATTCCTTATTCTTACTAAATGCTTAAAGTGAAGTGTTTGAGAAATTATGAAATATATTATACGTTTAAAGATCCTTAATTTTGAATAATTTTACGAATGGTGTGTATAATGTAAATTGATAATAGTAATTTATGTATAATTGACTTGATAGATGAGTTGAACCATTAATCTCTATTTATTTGAATTAGAAAATAGGATCTAATGAAACTATTTAAGTGGGTTGTATCTTAATTTTGATTGATGGTTGGATATTGATTTAGTTTACTGCTAAGAATATTGAATCATATTCCTATTTTGTTAGAAAATAGGGACCATATCATTAAAATATAAATGAACATTTAAAACTATTTGTTGGAGTAAATAGGTAATCACCTAATAATTAATTAAGGCTCTTTTTACTTTATTCACTTCAGCTAAACTTAAGAATTGTTTTTTATTATTAAATCGAGCTAATTATAGGTCATGTTGTCTTATTGTGTAGGATGAGGACACTTGTCACAATCTAATATAATCCTTACCTAGGGGTTGATCTAGGGTTTTTTTCCTTTTCATAAGGATTCATCATTGATTGTAATCAATCATTCAGGTTAATGCACAATACATTATTTCAAGTTTCATAACAAATCCATCTTGTTTTTCTCTTTACTTGTAATAGAATGATTGCTTACAAGTGATTTTTGGGAGCTATAGGGTTCACCATCAACTCAAACATGGTATCAGAGCACCAAATCTACAACTTATTATTCAATTTTTTAGAGATCTAACCTTGAAAAAAAATGGTGCATCCTGGAGCAAAACAAATCTCACCTTAATACTCAAAACACATCAAAACCCATAGATCCATATAAAGCACATCTAATTTAGACTTAGGATCTTTTGGAGCAATTATTAAGGTTGTAAGACTATGAAAAATGTTTTAAGGCATGAACAATTTTTTCAAGAAATGAACAGTGTTTTTGGGATGTTAATAGTGTTTTCAAGTTTTTTTTGCTTGCATAAAGGACAAGTTTTTGGTTTAAATTGAGAAAAAAAGATATTGTCGCAAAGTTGGTTACATATACTTTCCAGTGGTGCATGTATCATCATAATTTGTTTTATTTTGATACATTTTATCACCTCTTGATGTTAGATTCTTGCAGCAATGGAAAGATATTTTAGAGTTCTTGAGATCCATTCATGCACTTTTTCCAAAACTTCTCCAAGTACATTTTATTCAACATTTTGTGATTTCACATTTTTCTCAATTAATTAGATGTCTTGGTACCTGAAAAGGATCTATTTGTATGAGATGACTTCATTTGATTTTATTTATATGCATTGAGATCATTGGTCTATGATTTTTTTCATTTTGAGGAAGTATTATGGGTTTTTTTGTTCATCCTTCTTTGGTCATCCTAAAAAAGGATAATTATATGTCTTGGAAAAATGACATCCTGACACATCTTATGTGTCTTGATCTTTTTCCTTATCTTTATGGACTCATACATCACCAAACACACTAGAGAGAAGATCAACATGGGGTATTATTAGTGATTATGTTGTAGGATTTATTTGTTCTAGTGTTGATCCTGACATTATGTGTGTTGTATTGGACATTGATTGTCCCCACACACTTTGGACTAGACTTTGTGAGATCTATGGAGACCCTCATATCTATCAATTCCCAAAGGATCTTGCTTCATATTGTCTCATTCTTTTTTATGGTGAAAATTACATACCCTTTGATGATGATACTATAGAGGAGCTTGAGTATATCACAGGTCTTTCATGTTTCAATGGTTCAGATACTTTTCTTCATGTTCCCACTCTTCATATCGATACCTAATCTCCATCTTCTATTGTTCCCGATTAGCTTGGAATCACACATTCTTGGATCCTATTAGTTCAGTGCATCAAGACATTCATCATCTTCTAGACATAGCTACTTGAGATTTGTATCTTACAAACATACCATCCTTGTTTGTGGAATCTCATATTGCAAATTTGGAGGATTATTTTGAAGAAAATCATATCCTCTTTCTTGGTAGCCACATAAGCACTATTATCCCACCACCATCATCATCTTTGGAGCTTGTTTACATTAGTCTTCACAAGATCTTGGATTGACATCATCTCCTTTCGACATGTGGACATTTGAGTAGTTTTCAAAGACACACATTATTTGTATTTATATTCTCTATTCATCTAGCTTATGGGAATGACTTCTCCAATCATCAATGGATCTATTATTTCTAAAGGGATAAATGTTGTTTGCATGCAGTGGATTGTGCTCTATCTTTAGGCATTCATCATTAGCACATGAGCTTTTTCTTTATGGTGGTATTCATATCCCCATTTTACCACATATTGAGGGGAAATCTATTGTACTTATATGACATAAGCAATCCTTGGGGGGTCATATCGAGTCATTTTGTCCTTTCACTAGTGCATTTATTTTTTTATTTTTGGAGAAGAGGTTTTTCCCACGTGGTTTTCTCCTTTTCTTCAGCTATGAGAAATTTTATTTGTTTTTGCATGGGCACCTCATCAAGCCTTGTAGTCAAGATCCATCCATGCATCCATCATTGCATTCATCAATATGTTTTTATCTTCTCCCTAAGGTGATATTAAGAGGGGTGTTGGTGTTTACTTTCTCTTTGTGGTATATTGTCCTTGATGACAAAACTAATTGGTGACAAAATTGATTGGTGATTGGCATAATGATACTTGGTACTTTTTGTATTCAGTTTGGCATATTCAGTATTTTGTGGTACTGATCATGTTGAGCCTCATGTGTAGATAGAAGTTATTTTGTCTATTCAGGTGGCATTGGTTTTTAGGTAATATCATGGAACAATTGATTTCATTTTGACAGATTGGCACTTCTTTATTGCACAACAGGTATATTATTTCAATTGTTCATTATCAAATTGATCATGGCATAATTGACAAGATTCATTATCTCTTCATGACATTCTATTGGTGATCTTCATGGTTGTCTCATAATTCTTTGGCATCCACGGTTATGATATATTATTTTGTACATGGAATTTTGAGTTAGAATTTTATTAATGCTCTTCTTGACTCTTGAGTTTGATATTTCATTTGGCATCATTGGTATATATATACACTCTTCAGTTGGTTTTTGTTATTTCTTATCCTCATGGCCAGATTAGTTTGGTGCATATGTTAACATGCTATTGAAATATACATGAGGTGGAGATGTTTATATTGCTACACAGTCAGATTTGTATTCTTGAGTTGGCAATGGTATTGCTTGGACTTTTCATATCATTCCTTACAAAGTGTATTTTGACATATACTTGTGCCTTCATATTTTACATGGATTTGCATTTCATATTTACTTATATCTTGGCATATGGTTTATTTGTGATATAATTTTTTGGTAAATGCCTTAGTCGGCATTAAGACATTTCTATTTGTTTTTTATAGTGCATTGTTTTAGCACTTAAGGCCGACAACATTCACTATGGTTTTTATAAATATCACTTATAAAGTGATTGGAAAGTTGGAATTTCCTTTGGCCTTTTGATTGAAGGTAAATCATATTTTGGGCTTATACATTGCACAACAACTAAATACATTTTATTTGAAGTGTTGGGGTGTTAGCATATGTGTTTCACTTGATTTGCTTACATGGCAGAGACAGTATTATTTTTCAATGAGTGTGTTGATTGTGTTGACTTGGACAACATGCATGGATTATAATTGGCACTCATTTCATGCATCATTATGTCAATTACATGGATTCCAAAATGATTGTAATATGATATTTGGATTTCAAATTTCATTCATTTTGTTTTTGGAGTTTTAATGAAGGAAGAAATAGGGTAAACAAAAGATTGAACACTAGTGCCACCATGTTGGAATTACAGTTGCAGATTGAGCAAGTTTTTTGTGGTATTCTAACCTGGTTTTCAATTATGTTGGTCTTCGATGGATGGCAAGATAGTTGGTGGTCTTCGCTTGAGCTGGAAGCGGTAGTTTGGGCAGTTTTTCATGAAGATCTTCAGGGATTTGTTTGCAGGTTAAATCCACCATCACAGAGGTAATATCTGTGTGTTATTTTGTTCTTTCAAAGGTAAATCTGGTAAATGAGAAGTAAAAGAGGAATAGAAAACTTAGTTTCAGTTTCAAATAAATTTCTTAATTAATCTGAAACTACTTTGAACCTGAGTGTAAACTCAAGGGTTTCATTTCACAGGGAAATTTCATCTTCATATCATTGATTTTTTCTTAAAAAACCCTTGATGGGTATCATGATCAAATATTATTGTTCTTACCAGTTTATAAACCCTGGTTATTGAATACAGGTTTTCTTGACAAAGATGAATAACCATTTTACAAACATTGTATATATATGTATCTTTGCAAAAAAACTTTATAGTGTGATGAGATGAAATAGTTCGGAAAGAGTATTGTTTATTGTGAAATCATTCTGTAAAGAGGAAAAGTGGGCTCATATTGTTTTCATCTCTGATTGTATTACAGAGATTATTTTGAATTGGGCATTATTGCAAAATCATTTTGTATCCTATTGTAATTTTATAACTGCAGAGAATTATTGCAGTTATAAGGTTCTAATGGGTTGCAATACCTTGAATGTTTGATGAAGTTGGTGCTTTAGAAATATTATGGGAGTTGGTGCTCCACATTGATACAGAGTTGGTGCTCTTTGATTAATAAAAGGAAATTTTAGCGAGTTGTTTTTTTATACCCCATGAGGGTTTTTCCACTCAAGAAATATTGTGTTATGTGATGTTTTTTTGTCTCTCATTTTGTTTCATGTTAATGTGCTCATTTAGTCAAAGATTTGATAATTTTAGTGTGTTCAAAAGGTTCATATTTCAAAAGTTTTTCATGCAAAGTTAAAATTGTTCAATTTTTTTTTTTAAATTCTTCTATAAAGCAAAACAAATCTGCATTGGGAAAAGTTGTAGTTCTGTTCAAAAGCATAAACAAGATTGTTCACACATTAATTGAACAATATCATATGATGCTTTTAATATGAGTTAGTCATGTTTCATGTCAATTTGATCTAAAGTGTTAATATTCAATTGCATAAACAAACTTGTCACATTGGGTTAAAGTTAGTAAAAAGTTTCATTGAGCTTTTAATGTCAAAAGTTAAAATTATTTCACTCTGATTCACCCCCCCCTCTTAGAGTGAATCCACTTCCAACAAATGGAGTAAATATGTAATCACCTAATAATTAATTAATTATTAGGACCCTTTTACTTTATTCACTTAAGATAAACTTAGGAATTTTTTCTTATTATTAGATTGAGCTAATTATAGGTCATGTTGTCTCATTGTATAAGACGAGGATACTTGTCATGGTCTAATATTATCCTTGCCAAAGATTTGATATAGGGTTTATTTTTTCTTCTCATAAGGATTCATCATTCATTCTAATCAATCATTCAAGTCAATGCACAATACAATTTTTCATGTTGTATAGAAAATCTATCTTTCATTTCTCTCTATTTATGGTAGGATAATTACTTGCAGGTGATTTTTGGGAGTTTGGGGTTCACCACCAATTCAAACACTATTATCATTATGATCAAGTTTGAATAAATAAAGGCATGATTATACTTAATGTTGTCTTGTCTCATGGATGATTATCTAGATTAGTTGATTTAACTAATGTCGATATCTAATGAGTGTATTTGATATACTATGTTTTATTATTTTGATGATTAAGTTGCATTGAGATCAATGCCATCTTTGTTTTTCCATTGTGCTAATGAGATTATTACCTTGTCTTTTTAACAAGTTGTATGTGGAATCAATCCAATAGTTGATTTTTTTTTAGATCATTTTTAACCCTTGCAATATACTATTGACTATTAGACAAATAAACCATGTTGTGATGAATGTACAGGTACATTTTTAAAGTTATCAACATCCTAGTCAAGGTGCTCAAACTATAAGATATGGTAAACTTGGTTTTGAAATCGCTAACCCTACAATTGATATGATGTTGAATTAAAGTATATGTGTGTGTGTGTGTGTGTTTAAAATTTGGAAACTAATTACTTGATACAAAATTTAGGGTAATATTCATTTTGTTAAAATATTGAACTAATTAATCCATATTTTCTTTGAGTAAAGCTACTTAGTTACATTGAGACAATGCACAATATAAGGGGAGAGGATGTGACAATCCTCTCTATGCTAGGAAACAATAATTATTTAATGGTGATAATAAATTGATTTTTATTTTATTTTTTATAATCATAAGGAAATTGATATGCCCTCTTCCTAACTTCATGATCATCCTCACAATCATTCCAAAAGTCTTCCATGTGAGGTTCATACATGATTTTCTTATTAATATGATTATGGATCCTCCCTCCAGGGTCATACCTTAGACTCTCCAACTCAAACGATTGTAAACCAAGAGCCAATTATTTATCTTCCACACCTTTCACATTCTTCAATGAATTACACTCATAACCTCCCATATAGATGGGGAATTTTATCCTTCCTCTCTTATGGGCATTGAATAAGGTCTCATAAGATTCAATGATTTTCCTTGAAAATTCCAACAAGACCACTTAATTTGTTGGGTACCTTGGCATCATGTAGGGTTTTCATGTGAACCCTCCAACCCTTATGTATGCCAACTTAGGAAATTGGATATACCAACTTCCATAATATTTTATTACACTCTATGCATCCACAAATATTCTCTTTTCTTTATCTCCTTCAAATGTTCTTACCAATTCCATAGAGAACATATCATTAACCCTCTTGTAATGATTCATATATTATTATTTTTTTAAATGAGGGTAGTGTTGATATGCCAACACTTATCTAGGAGCATTTCCCAACATACCCACCTTGTTCAAACCTTGTAAGTCTGTCTTGAATGAAGATGAGTAAATGAAATAAGAGGACACAAAGAAAAACCTTAACTTTACAAACACTACTATTTGGTCATGAATGAAGTCATTGATGGATTTTGACTAATGGATTAAGGTTGTTCCATTATTCACATGATTGATAATGGAGTACATCCAAGGTTTGAATGCCCCTACTTTTCATGATCCAGCCATCATGTTCAACAATGTGATAATATCACTTATGTCTTGCTGGAAATCATATCTATAAAGGGTCTTAGGCATCTTAGAAACCATTTTTGGCTTCTTATCCTCTTTTAACCATGACATGTGCATAGTTCTTCTGAGTCTGTATATTCTTTTGCGGACTCTACAACATTTATTGAGCTCATTGTGGGGAATATAGGGATTCTGAAGATACGAGCGATACCTTCTAGTTTCAAGTCTGCATATACTCTTCCCTCTTTCAACACCACTCATCTATTATTGTCATAAAATTTAATGCATTCCAACACCAATTTAGGGGCATCCATAGTTGTTAGGAACCCTACCACCAAATGTAACCCATTGTCCATGATATTTCTTGCATAGTTTGTTGTGTTTGGAGACATCACTTTGGTCATGAACACATCCATGCCGAAATGACCCAAGTGCATGTTTGTTACTATACCATGTGAAGGCAACACTTGGGAGTTTGGAAGTGATTCAAAGAATTTATCCTTAACATCCTTCTTTCGCTTGCTCACGGTTCCTGCAAAATGAATATGTAATTACTCCTGTAGACACGAAAAATGTACTGTCACACTTGATCCTAATTACTAACAATGTTTCATCCTGAATCATCTTCGTAGCTCTTCATCCCTTAATTAAATAAATCATCATTTATCTGATTAAGTCATTCTCTTTTGTTAATTAAATAAATCAAAGTTATTTAGTTAACCCTCTGGTCTCTATTTAATTAAATAATTCATTTTATTTGATTAAATCTCTAAAGTCATCTTATTAAATTAAATAAATTAAACCTTGTTTAATTTAATCTAACATCATCCTCTCTGATTAAATAAATTAAACCCTTTATTTAATTAAATCTAAATCACATTCTCATATTTTGATTTAAATCAACCCATAAATCTAAATCAAATAGTCACATCACCTAATATCTCATTAAATTAATTAAACCTTGATTAATTTAATCCTAATCTCCAATTTCTCTAGATTTTGCACTTGCACATGAAAATACATTTAATGGATTTATTAATCTCTATTTTCTTTCAACTTGGCATCTTTAGGGGAATATTCCTCCAAGTTTGAAAATCCCTCCAAGTGGATTTGTCCTTCCAACAAGACATCCATTCCCTCTTACATGTCCTTGTGCATTGAGCCAAGTGGCATTTAATTCATTCTTTTTCCCTCTAACATGTCATTTCATAATTTTCAAATTCTACCTAATTTCATTTATTGTGCACATTCATCAAAATGTGCTCAAGCTTCCTCCATTCACATCTTGACAAGTGGCACTTGCCCATTGGATGTTGAATGATCCCACATTGCTCCATTTTGCTCATTCCTCCATCTTGTCTTTCTATAAATAAGAGGTTTCTCTCCTCATTTTGATCATCCACAATTTGAGCAATTCTACTATACTCAATTTCATCCTCAATCATATCTAGTTTCATCCATTTTATCAAGTCTTAGCTAGATTATGCAGATTTTTCATCATGGAGCTCAATTGAATCTTCAACAAAGTGGATCACTCATCAACATTGCATCAAAGGAGTTGGGAAAGGGCCAATTTCCACATCAAATTGGCACCAATTCCCCCATGGGATCAAGATTTTTCTTTACATTGAATAGGATTTGATAGCTTTTGTTTATGTTTTCTTATGTTCCTCATCTCATTTCTTGTTCTTTGCAATTTAAATGGATTTCATGGGGAATCTTGATTCTCACTTGCATTTAATCTAATGATGTGTTTGTTTCTTGTGTTTGTGCAGGTCTAGGATCGAGGTTCTACAACTCCTACGCTAATTAGGGTTAGCTTTTATTTTTAGTTACCTAACGTTAAGCAATTCCAATTAATTTGACTTAGTGTGAATCAAATTTTACCTTGATTTAAAGAGAAAAAATTGAACTAGAGTAGACCCAAGCATTTAATTTCATAAAAATCAAAATATCAGAATTAGGGATTTATTAAATCATACCTGAATTTGATGAGGCAATACTTCCTAAACGAAGAAGATATAAGTTTTGGCTTTCTCTTTTCTCTAATATTTTATCTACAATTTTCTCGTCTTCGACCTCACTGAGCTCTCCAATTCACTCACTTAGTTTACTTGGTCACTAAGTTTTCATCAAGGCCCTCTATTATGATTCAAATTTTCTTTTGTGATCAAGAAAATGATGATAAAAATCCTTATAAATTTGCAAAATTAAAAATTAAACTAGCATTCAATGCAAATAACAAGTAGGTAGGTATTAATTGCAAAAATTTGAACTTAGCCATTTTTTTATTCGTTTGAAATACATGAGGTTCAATTAGGTTATCTTCCTCTACAATTGTCCTTATGTAGTGGAACTGGATTTTTATGCCTTAAATTCAATTTTTGGTGGTCAGTTTACTCCTAGAGTCATTTTTATTCTTTAATTGTTACTTGGAATTTGTAGGAACAAAGTTTAAATCAGATGTGGAAATTATGGGCCTAGGATATTGAGTTCAATAAGAGTGAAATTGCTCATAAAATTAGTCATATTTTGGTTCGAGATAAGTGCAATTG
>VDFB02342114.1:0-33605 GCA_007258455.2 Sequoia sempervirens
TGGTCCAACCCAACAATATAGTAGGTCCCACAACCCCACTGTGGTATTGGATCAACCTTGTGGTATGATGGGTGTATAACCAAGAATAGGTGGTAGGTGTCAACTACCCCATTATGGATTCAACTAAGCCCTACATTATAGTAGTCTTATGACATGTGTATCTATAGGAGCTAGCAAGTTGTGGTTGCTATGAAGGAGATTAATGGCAGTGTTTTAAAGGACCATTCATCTAATAATTAGGTTTTAAAGATGGGTGATGAACATGGAATAGATGATCATGGCGTGAAGACCTCAAATTTTCAACCCATATTTTAACTCAGAGAACTCAAATGGCTAAGCTTGTGTGAATTAGGGTCTTGGCTCTATAGTTGAATTTAATTGGTTCACTTGCCCTTGCAACCAATGTAATTAATATTTGATGAGTAGAATGGTAGCATAGATAGTAACAAATTTTAAGATCAGGATCACATCAAATGATCAGAAGAATATATTAAATGTATATCTAATTTTAGGATTTCACATAGATCCACTTTTAGAAAATGCACTATATAAGAATGTAATGTATGCTAGGCTTGATGCAAGAGGTAGTGTGATGTATAATACATTAGAGAAACCCTAACAGTAGATTTGGATGTGGATGAGAATCTTGATGTAATCACTCAGGTCGATGAAGGAGATACAAAACATGATATCAAATTTTTTAATAAGTATGGATGGGAGTGGAATAGTGAAAGTGAGAAGAGAGTTGAAGAAGAGATAGTGCATATGTTGCAGAGAATATCTAGAGCTTCTTGAGGCAGATAGAGAATGCACTAATATGAGAAGAATAAGAGTAGAGCATAATTAGAAGGATGCATAAAATTGATCAGTTGCATGATAAGTTGCAACATTGAAATGTAATTAGATTGTAACATCTTGAATTGTAAATATGATAGGTGGGTGCCATAATATCTTTGGGTAGGTGCTCAGAGTAGGGAGTGGGTGCTTCCTAGGAGTAGATGCTCCTAAAATAGGGAATTGGTGTCTCCTTATGGTTGGTGCCCTAAAACTTTACAATTGGAGGTTTGGTTGTGAGGTTGGATAAGAACTGTAGATCCTAACAAAATTTCTCACCATGGTTTTTCCCATCTTGGGTTTTCCATGTACATCTTTTTTTATGTGATGATATGTGTGTGTATGTTTATGGTTCTACATTTTGAGTTTTAATATGCACATTAAGGACTTAAATAATCAATCTTCAAAATGTTTTAAGGAATAAAATTTGAAGTGATCTATTGATTCACCCTCTTAGTAGATAATTGTGTTCCAAAATCATCTTCTATCTTCATTCGACTAGCTACCTAAAGCAAGGTATAATCATATTTTAGATCTATTAGGGGATTTGAATTCTCCCTAATTAGATTTTTTTTTCATTATTCATGTTCATTTAGGGATCTTATTCTAACAAACTTGAATGAGGTTTCTTTACATTCTAGTTGTAAACAATCTTAGATACACTTAAGATTAGGGCTCACACACATTTATGTTTTATATCTGTATTTTTAATCAAGGTTTAATTACTAAACTTGGGGTTTGATCAAGGAAAACCCCATACAAACAAACCAAAATTTTCAATTTTGCTACAGGTAAAGATCCGAAAGCAGAGATTGAAAGGTACAAGCAAAAAGTGTAGATCATAAGCTATAGATCCAAATTTTTAAGTCTTAGAAAAGCTTGGCAAGACCCATTCACCCTAGGGTGAATCTATCCCAGGAGGACACTCAACAACTTCTTTTGGTGATATGTTCATAAATTTGTACTCATCTCATATTTTTTGGAAGTTTATGGATTCTAATAGATTAAGGTTTTAAATTGATGTTTGAAGTCTCACATTGCACAATTAAATTGATTTAGTATTTTTTATTTATCTTCCAAAAGTGCAATCAAGTTGATTTACCCCATCCTCAATCATAAGGAAAACAAAAATATCTCCATCAAGGTTGACTCACCTAAGGGTTTAAAGCCAATCTTTCCCTAGGTGATTCCTAATGAAATAAGGAATATAGGTGCATTCCCATATCATTTTGGAGAAACCCTATTTTTCATCATTTCATTTTGGTGAAATCAACATTGTACATCTAAAATTTTAAAATTAGAGTCCATTCAAACCCTAAATCTAGGATTTGCATTAGTTTTTGTTTCATTGCATTAGTTAGCATTCCATTTAGGGTTGTTAAAATTGCATTATTTTTCATCTCGTTTAGGGTTTTAAATTTGCATTTTGTAATATTTAAAATCTAAAAAAATAATGTATACATATTACATTGATTTTGTATAGTACTTGTATATTAGTGTATTTTAAATCATTCACATTCACAAATTGATTCAAAATTGTATTTCAAAAGTGTCACTTTTTCATCAATTATCACTAATTTTAATTGCATTAGGACACATAAATCTAGAAAATTATGTCATTGAAACCATAGTTTGCAACCTGAAAGAGAAAATCATAGCAACAAACCTTAGACTCATATTTTAATTTTTGCAACCCCTATGCAAGGACTCATTTTCGCTAAGGTGAATCTATCTTTGTATAAGTGTCCTATATTTTTGGTAGCCTTTTTATGTCTATTTCTACATTCTATTTCTACAGTTACATCTACGTTTTAAAATTCTAAAATTGTTTAATTTGAAAGTTAAAGAAAGTTGTTCTTTTGTTGCCATATTAAGGAAAATTGAATTTTTCTTTTCCTATTTTAGTATTTGATTACTTTAGATCTGTGGTTATTTACATCATTATTGAATTTTTTAGATAGATTATTTTTCATTTTACAAACATTGGAAACCATTAAATAGTTTAAAATATTACACATTAATTGTCAACCTTTGATAAAGCATAGCTATTTGACAATGTTACATCTCTTTCTACACGTTAACATATTCCCCAGGCCCCTTATTAGTGATGAATTTGATATGTTATATGAAGCCCTTGAGGATTTCATCTCACAAGGACCATCCACTAAGGCTTGTTATGAAAATCTAAAATATAGAAAAGTTAATGC
The DNA here is from genome assembly GCA_007258455.2 of Sequoia sempervirens. Lineage (NCBI taxonomy): Eukaryota > Viridiplantae > Streptophyta > Pinopsida > Cupressales > Cupressaceae > Sequoia > Sequoia sempervirens. The sequence goes on from VDFB02342114.1 coordinate 3,042, forward strand.
AATAACACCTCAACTTATCATTTATCCATCCCCACATCAACAAAAAAAAGTCTAAACCAAACCTATGCTCATCATAGGACCACCTCAAAACAAGTCTAAACCTATTGGAAGTATATTGAATTATGAAAGGAAACTTACTTGTAACAATGTTTCACAACAACCAAGTTATAAAATCATTTCTCATACATATAATACAAGGAACAATAGGAAATCACAAACAATAGCTACTTCATTAGCATTTCCTCAACCAATTTCGCCTAGTGCTCCTCACTTGCCTTTGCATAGTGGAAAGGAGTATGATCTTGTGGAACAACTTAAAAACACTATTGCTAAGATTTATTTATAGGATCTCATTCAAGCTTCACATAATTACCATACCATGCTTCAAAATTCTTTGCAACAAGTAGTTATCCCTCCTAGTGTGCAACCAACTGATGTGGTAGCCCTAATTCAAGGTATGAATCCAGTTAATATTGACATTATATTTCATCAAGATGAGTTACCTCCATTGGAGATACAAAAGCAAAATGAAGCCTTCATAGTAAAGGCTATCACTAAAAAATGTGGAATTAAACAAAATCTCATTGATAATGGTTTAGCTCTTAATGTGTGTAGTGTGAACCTCTTATATATAGTCGAAGTGGATAAGGATATGATTGAACCTGATTATTTAACTATTCATGGATTTGATTATGTTGTAAACAAACCACTTAGTGTGATAATATTTTATAGTAGAGTTGGAAAGGTCACATTGAAAACTCATATCCATTTCATGCCTAAAGATCTCTCATATAGTCTTCTTTTGGGTAGACCACAGATCTGTGAAATGAATTGGGTACCTTCATCTCTTCAAAATTTAATGAATTATGTCTATAACAAAAAGGTTTATACATTCAAGGTTGAACCTCACCCAAAATTTTGTTCGCACACTAAGAAAGGAAAGGAAAGTCTTTTGAAAATATTGACACCAACTTCAAATGTAGAACCCATACAAGAGGAAGAAAAAAAGAACAATATTGAAGAAGTCACAAAACTATTAGATGAAATGTGGGGTTCATTGGATTTCACACCTATATTCATGGGAGAATAAAATATTATACACAAACTAGGAAAATAGAAAGAAAGAAACATAATATCCATACAAGTTTAGTCATCAAAAGCATGTGAGTCCATAAATTTTAGTAAATAAGAGGAAAGCACAAATTATACATCAATGTATGAAGAGTGTGATCATGAGAAACCACTAAATCCGAAAGAAATGGAAAAAATTTATGGAAGAGGTTACAAACTTTTGAAACAACTTGGATATAGTGGAAAAGGATATGGTGTGAAAGAACAAGGAGTTCATGTCCCTATAGAGCCTAACATACAAGAAAAAAAATGGTCTTGGATATTTCCCTTCTAAGATAATAAAAAAAGGAAAATGCCTTCACTTAACATCAACACCATCATGCAAGATTCTTATAAGGAAACTCTAACTTTAAAGCATCCTGAATTAATCGATACAACAACTAATGGATCATTAGATTATTTTGAACATGATGAAGCCTTGGCAGAAATGCTAGGAGTTTATGATAAATCACCAACTCCTTACCACAAATGAGGATTCACTTGTGCCTTAAGAATCACAAGATACATCAGTGATGAAAAGAAAACTAGTGATGTTGAAGAAGAAGAAATCCCTAAAATTCCAAATCAATGTGAATTACCTATAGGAGATACAATTAACATACCAATGGAAACATATGACAAAGAAAATTTGATTCAAATAGGACAATTCATTGATGAGGATGAATAAGAAGAACATGCAATATTATTACATGACTTTCAGGAACTTTGTGCTTGTACTTATTCAGATATGTTAGGTATTGACACTAAGATACTTATGCATAACACTGTCCTTGCATAGGATCTAAAATAGTAAGACAAAATATATGCAAGATCAATCCTAAGATAGTCTTATTGGTTAACTTTGAAATTGAGAAGATCCTAGATATTGGATTTATTCATTATATTGATTATTCACCATGGATTTTGAACATCGTAGTGGTGCCAAAACTAACAATTGTATTAGGATGTGTATAGATTTTCATGATCTCAATAAGGCATCTTTAAAAGATTATTTTCCTCTTCTTAATATTGACATGATAGTTGATTCAATTGTAGTTCATTCCTTATTATCATTAATGGATGGTTTGTTATGATATAATCAACTCTTTATCAACCCTCAATATCAATACAAGAAAACATTTACTACACCTTGGGGAACATTCTATTAGGTTTTCATGCATTTTGGATTAAATAATCCTGGCACAACATATTAATGATCTATGATATTAATATTTCATGATTACATACATAAAATTATAGAAGATTATGTTCATGATATTCTAGCTAAATCCCTAACTCATCAAGGCAATGTTAAAACCCTTTGAAAGATCTTTGAAAGAATGCATAAGTATAACATGAGCCTAAATCCAAAAAAGTGTGTCTTTGGTGTGGATAGTGGAAAAATCTTAGGTTTTATAGTATCCCATAGAGGCATTGAGGTGGAAAAAAAAATTGATTCTATCATTAACATGCCACCTCCAAAGAATATTTCTCAATTACGTACCTTACAAGGAAGGATTCAAGCTATTCACCATATTGTGACATCATTGGAAGATCAAACTTTACCATTTATATAATTTCTTAAGAAGGAATTAGAATTTCAATGGAATGAGGATTGTAAAAGATATATTGAAAGTTTCAAAGAGTACCTCATTACACCTCTTGTTTTACAACCTTCCATTCAAGAAAAACCATTTATCCTTTAGATATCAACATCAACCCATGCTTTAGCAGTTTTTTTGTCTCAACAAGATGATAATGGTAAAGAGAATCATGTTTATTACATTATCCAAACTCTAATTGATTATGAAACTCAATACATAATGATAGTTAAACCATCAATAGACACAAAATTTAAAGAAGCATTAGTGACTAATATTGAAGTCTCTACTTAATCGTACAAACAAATATTCAACTACTTAAAAGAAGGTACCTTTCCTAAACCGACCACCAAGAGCACTAGAGCTCATATTCAAAAATTTATTTCTCATTGTATGACATCTTAGCAAATGTCTTATATAGATGATCATTTGATGTATTTTCACTTAGATGTCTTAAACAATAAAAAATACCTATAGTCCTTGAAGAAGCTCATGTTTGTGCTTGTGGGGGACATTTTGGAAGAAGATCGTTAGTTTAAAAATTAATATGCATGGGATATTATTGGAGACATACATAACAAGATTGTTTTGAGCATGTTAATAAATGCCATAAATGTGAAGAACATGGAAATTTGATCCATGCTCCTACTTTTGAAATTCATTCCCAAGTTCCTATTTTTCCATTTTTGGTTTGGGGTGAAGATATCATTAGAAACATATCTCCTCTATCTTCTTTTGGACACACATTTATAATTACTGCAATAGATTATTTCACAAATTGGGTAGAAGAAATTCCTCTTCATTCCAAAATAGCTAATGAAATTTTTCATTTCATAATGGAACACATTATTGATTTCTTTGGCCTTCCTTCCACATTATTTTTAGAAATGGAACCCCCTTTAAGAATAATGTTATGAATAAGTTCTTGGAAAAATTCCACATTCAACATCGTTTCTCATCACCTTATTACCCACAATATAATAGTCAAGTAGAATCAACCAATAAAACTTTGGAAAAAATCTTGAGAAAAATAGTAAGAAAACACAATAAGGACTAGCACACTCAATTATCTTATAGTTTGTGAGCTTATCACACTAGTATTTGAACACCTATAGGAAACACACCTTATAACCTTCTTTATGGTGCTAATGCAATAATACCTTTAGAGTTATAAATTCCTATTGACAGCCAAAATATTGAGAGGGGGGGATAAATTAGTATTCTCTTAAACCATTTAAGCATTAAAAATATATAAACAAAGATTTTGGAAAACTGAAAAGGCTATATGCTCCTTCTAGGGTCTTTCACCTAAAAGGAGATAAGATTTGGGTTAGGTACCAAAATGCAATGTTACATTAAAAGATGGATGTTTTCAAGGATGTAATATGTGAAGATGATATTTTATAAATGAAAAATACTAATAAAATAGATCACTAATTAAATGCAAACTAAGAAATATGAAGTGTTGGAAAACACAGTGTTGTATGCAAACATGAACTAGAAACATGCACAAATGAAAATAGAATTGAATGAAACTAAATGGGTTGCACATAAAACTAAAAGTAGATATAGGAAGGTTACAGAATGTTGCAAAGTTCAATGTTGATACCCACTAAGACTCATTCACCACAAATGGAAAATTAGTCCTACTTCTGGTAAAATCTGTCAGAGTAGGTTTCAAGATGTCAAGAACTCAGAACTATAGAAAGCTCTTTTTCCAACCTAGCAGTGGGACTCATTCACCATATATGGAGAATCAGTCCACCTACAAAAATTTTCAAAGTCAAAGGTTAACTCTATGGGTCCTGGTCTTCACTTTTCTACTTGTTAGGTTGTTGGATCTAAATCTACAAAAAATAGGCTAAAAAAGGTCTTCAATCTCCAATTAGGGTTATGTAGACTATGATGACTTAGATGACTTATTGAACACTTTTCAAAACCTTTATCCTTGATAAATCTTCCTACAAGACCTACAAAAATACATGCAAAGAGGGGGGAAATGGTTAAGGGTTAGAGTATAGGGGTTTTCCTTGGTCAAACCCCACTCTGGTAATCAAACCCTATGAAATGAAATGAGAAGAGAATGATGAACAAAAAAAATGCAAAATTCATAAAATCACCAAACCCTTGTTGTTGAAATTTGAAGATATGTCAATGGTTGCTCCAAGATGCTTGATAATTGCTTAATTGAATGATGTTATGATGCTTAAGTGAATGCTTAGATGGATTGAATGCAATAATGAATGAGATGATTGAATGGGTGAATAGAGGTTAAAATGAATAGAAAATCATGTGTTTTTACACAATTATGCCCTAATTTCCTAAAAATACATCACATGCCGACCTTAGGTCTTTAGGAATAAAAACCCGCCAACAATTTGAATTTATTTTGAATTTTGTGCCAAGAGGAACTCATTCACCACCCTCGGTGAATGGGTCCAACTCAAGGCATGTGAGTGGGTGTCAGAAATTATATTGTCTTTAATGATGCTTGTTAAGTTTGTATTCAAAAATACACTTAATTAATGCCTATAAGTGCATAAAGGGGCCAATAAAGCATAAGAAAGGTGTATTTGTTGATGAAAAGCCTAGAAAAGTGTGAAAGTTTGTTACAAGACTTTAAAAAACTTTAGAATAAGACTTGGTAAGTTAAAAAAGGGGGTATATAGATGAATTATAATAATAAGAAGAGTCTAGAAAAGTGTGAAAATGTATCACAACAATTCACAACACATTTACAAGACATCATAAAGTCTTAATGATTCATAAAGATTCAAGACCTAATGTGAATATGTTGGCCATATTACAACATTAAATCAAGGAAAAATCAAGCCAAATAAGCACAAGGAGGGACAAAACAAGAAAAATTAAAAGGGTTACTTTTTTTGTGTCCACAGTTAACCCCCACTTTAGTGAGAGGATGAACTTGCTTAAAAATCACACTAAAGTAGAGCAATGCATCTCAGGATGGGTTTGAATGTACTAATGATTGGTAAGATGAGAGAAAAGTAATCAAGAGGGATTATCAAGTCCCCAGGATCATGATCCCATGGAAAATCAAACATAAGCACAAAGGAACACACATGAAAGTGATGAAAAAGAATGAAAGGAAGAAGAGGAAGCTTTGATCATCTGTTCAACTCATTGTGGATTAGATCTAGGTTGTTTATTTGGAACAAGAAATGCATACTCACTCTGGGGTGATAGAAATCATGGCTTTCCGTCAGGTGAGAAGGCCCGAATATATTCACTCTGGGGCCACAAAACTTCTAGTTGTCCACGGGGTGATAAATCCACAAGGTGGCTATGGGGAAAAGTCATGCCTCAGAATGGGCTTTCCCGCTCAACCATACTAAATTTATACCTCTTAATAAATTTAATAAGGCACCACAAAGGAAAATGTATTTTCATGCTTCATGAGACAAGGAAAGCTTCATATCCTTAGAACTCATGAACAAATGCAATGGTACCAAAGGAATGCAAGTTGTGCTATGCAAGGTGGCCATGTAAATGAAAATGAAAAACACAAAAGAAATGTTGAAATGTGTCTTGCTTAGTTCATGCAAGGTATTAACTTAGGGAACATTGTGTCTAATGTCACCAAGAGAGGACCAATCAAAGAATAGAATATTCACAACTTAGGGGATGCAATGCATCATATCAGGCCACTAAGAGGAATGTAATGTGCTAAGATATATCATGCTCATGAAGGACACTATACCCAATGTCATCCACAAAGTGACAAACACATTGTATAAAGTGACAAGGCTGCAATAAGAACTAAGAAAAATGCAAATGAATAATGCCAATGTATTCCCCCACTTTAAAGGAATTGCTACACACCGTATTGTGAGAAATTACTTTAAAGTACCAAATGAAAAATTCAAAAAGAAACAAGACATGAGAGCTAACATGGAAAACCACTATACCAAGTCATATGTTTTCTAGTAAGGCTATGCCATGTGAAGGAAAAGGAACAAAAGAAAGAGGGGTTTCCCCCAAAAAGGAACACACTAAACACATAAAGGATCTATTGATTTGGGGTCAGTATGTTTGTTGCTGCAATGTTTTGCTTAAAGAGATCAAAACTATCATCATTCCCCAAATACACATAAAATTGGAAGAATGACACAAAGAGAGTGAAAAAAAAAGAAAAAGAAAGTCTATTTTGGTTCAAGATGGATTGCGGTCTCAACACTTTGCATCATCCCCAAAAGGAAAACATAAGCAAATGAAAATGAAAAATATTTTGGGTCAAAATGAGATAGACATTTCAGTCTCAACACCTTGCATCATCCCCAAAAGGAATACACACAAAAAGTGAAAAAGAAATGGAAAAGGACCAATTTGGTCAACATGGAAGAGACATAGGGTGTCTCAATACTTTGCGTCATCCCCAAAATGAAAAGAAAAAATAAAAGTGAAAAAGAAAAGGATTGATTGGGTCAACATGGAAGAGACATAGGGAATCTCAACACTTTGTGTCATCCGCAAAAGGAAAACACAAAAAAAAAGGGAAAGCCAAAAGAAATGTATGACATAGAGAAGAATGGAGGTACAAATAGAGGAATTGCACAAAGAGAAGAGAACATCAAATGAAACATTACGGGGGAACATGATACACACATAGAAAAGTAAAGAAATAGAAATATACTAGTAATGTAAAGGTAGGTTGACCATCAAACAATTCATCCACCTCCCAATCTCAATCAGGATAAGTGGAAGGTGAAAAAATAGCTAGGGGACAATGAAAAATTCATTACTAGGACAAGGCTATCAACTTCTTGCCCCCACTGAGTTCAAGGCAAGAATGATCCGAGATAGGTGAGGAGAAAGGTCATGCAATGGTGAGAATGGATAATTCTACAACTATTGCATGATGAGGTGTTTGGTAGTGTGCTATGGGATGATAGGATAACAGTCGGTGTCATCGAAGTGGTATTTACTCAGTATTTCCTACAATGTCTAAAACTCATCGATTTGGTGTCCAAGAACACAATGGTATTTACAATAAGGTATATTAGAATCTTTAGGATGGATGACCAACCTATTCATAGGTGGTAATAGGATGAGACCTTTGTTTAAAATCATTTGGAGTTTCCTTTCACATTCAGGTGGAGGATGGAGAGGGAACTTTAGTTTTTTCAATTTGTAAGGTTGTTTTCATTTACTAGATTCACCTTTTTCATGGATTAAAGGAGGAAGAGGATCCTTGCGGATCCTACCATCCTTGTCATGGGAATCATGTAAGGTTTGTTCATGTGGAAGGAGGAAATTCATGTCGAAAGGGAAATCAAAGATTACAATGCCATCATCTTGAAGTCTCCAATATTCAAAAGGAGGCTTGCTATCATCAGGGGAATCTTGGTATCCTGACCCTATTTTTTTTTCATCTATCAATCTTTGTTCTAAAAGTTAATGAATGTCATGTTCGATGGTTGTGTCAAATCCTTGTTTTCTTAAAATGGTAAAACCTTTTCCATAAGTTTCTTCAAGGTTCATTGGTGTGTTCATAACTTTGTTATCATAGAATGGTTGAGGAGGTGGTTGTGTAGAAGAAATAGATCCACCTGTTGGAGGGAACTTAGGTCCTTCACTTGTTTCAAGATGTAGGTATCCAAATGTATCAGGAGGTGATACTATAGGAAGGTCTAATTGTTTCATGGATGGGTAAAAGGATGCATTGGCTTCATGTTTTTCAAGAAATTCATTTAAGAACTTATTCATGATATCATCATATTCTCCAATGATTTCAATAGCATGAGGAGGAAATTAATGAGGAGTTTAAGGAGCATGAGGAAGCTCAAGGTCATTAGGATCAGTTCCAAAGGCACAATTTGACATGTCCACTAAGGATTTTAATGACATCCAAAACTGATTAAAGAAAAAAGCCATGATGATAATCAATAAGAGTAAACTAAATGATAGAAAGAGAATAAAACAATAAATATAGAAATAATGATAGAATGTAATAGCAGAAAACTATAATGTAGAAAATGACTAGAAAATGCCAGAAAATGTAGTTCAAAATATGTAACTGGAATGATTCGCCCAGGGTGGCGAATGAGTCTAGGGATGAACTTTTTTGAGTTATTTCAGCAATTTGAAATACAATTTGATGTTATTCAAATTGTGTTATGTAGAATTATGATGCAGATGCAAAAATGCAGTGTTTTTAAATGCAAAAATGAAAGTTATATGATGTTTTCACTAATGCAATTTTTAGAAATGCTAGGATGCAAAATAATGCAAAACCTAATGCAATGTTGATGCAAGCTAAACCTAGGATGAAAATGCACTTGAAATCAAAATTAAAAATGCTCTAAATTTGGGTTCACAAAAATGTAAACAAATATTTTGGAAAACCGAAAAGGCTATATGCTCCTTCTAGGGTCTTTCACCTAAAAGGAGATAAGATTCGATTAGGTTCCAAATTGCAATGTAACATTCAAATATTGATGTTTTGAAGGATGTAATATGCCTAGATGAGATGATCTAAATGAAAAATACTAATAAAATAGATCGCTGATTAAATATAAACCAAGAAATATGACATGTTGGAAAACACAGTGTTGTATGCAAACATGAACTAGAAACATGCACAAATGAAAACATAATTGAATGAAACTAAATGGGGTGCACCTTTAAATTGAAAGAAGATTTGGGAATGTTTGGGAATATTGCAAAGTTCAATGTTGATTCCCACTAGGACTCATTCGCCACAAATGGCAACTTAGTCCCGCTTCTAGTAAAATTTGTCGAAACAAGTTTCAGGATGTCAGGAACTCAGAACTACAAAAAGCTCATTTTCTAGCCTAGTAGTGGGACTCATTTACCATATATGGTGAATTATCCCACCTACAAAAATTTACAAAGTCAAAGGTTAGCTCTGTGGGTCCTGGTCTACACAATTCTACTTATTAGGTTGCTAAATCTGAATCTACAAAAAATAGGCTGAAAAAATTCTTCAAGCTCCAATTAGGGTTATGTTCACTATTATGAATTGGATGAATTATTGACCACTTTTCAACACCTTTATCCTTGAAAAATCTTCCTACAAAACCTGCAAACACACATGCAAAGAGTGGAAAAATGGTTAAGGGTTAGAGTATAGGGGTTTTCCTTTGTCAAACCACACTTTGGTAATCAAACCCTATGAAATGAAATGAGAAGATAATGATGAAAAAAAAACATGCAAATGTCATAAACTCACCAAACCCTTGTTGTTGAAATATGAAGATACGTCAATGGTTGCTCCAAGATGCTTGATAATTGCTTGATTGAATGATGCTATGATGCTTAAGTGAATGCTTAGATGGATTGAATGTAAGAATAAATGAGATGATTGAATGGGTGAATGGGGGTTAAAATGAATATAAAATCATGTGTTTTTACACAATTATGCCCTAATTTCCTAAAAATACAACATCACAAGCCAACCTTAGGTCTTTAGGAATAAAAACCTACCAGTAATTTGAATTTATTTTGAATTTTGTGCCAAGAGGGACTCATTCACCACCCTTAGTGACTGGGTCCCACTCAAGGTATGTGAGTGGGTGTCATAAATTATATTGTCTTTAATGATGTTTGTCAGGTTGGTATTCAAAAATACACTAAATTAAGGCCTGTAAGTGCATAAAGTGGCCAAATAAAGCATAAGAAAGGTGTATTTGTTGATGACAAGCCTAGAAAAGTGTGAAAGTTTGTTACAATACTTTACAACACTTTAGAATAAGACTTGGTAAGTGAAAAAGAAAGGGGGTATATAGATGAATTATAATAATAAGAAGAGTCTAGAAAAGTGTGAAAATGTAATACAACACTTCATAACACCTTTACAAGACATCATAAAGTCTTAATGATTCATAAATAATCAAGAACTAATGTGAATATGTTGGCCATATTACAACATTAAATCAAGGAAAAATCAAGCCAAATAAGCACAAGGAGGAACAAAACAATAGAAAGTAAAAGGGTTAATTTTTTTGTGTCCACAACATCCAATAACTAATGCATATTCAAATATAGTAAGAAAATAAATTATGAAACATTCACAACATCACATAACACATGAACACAAGGATTTTTACGTGGAAAAACCAAACTGGAAAAACCCACGGTGAGGGTTAGCTCACAATATATTATAACCAATTATAGTATATTTACAAAAATGATCACTACAAGTTAAATCACTATCCAAGTGGACTAACTTCCCACAAATAAAATGATATAAGAGTGATGGTGGATCAAAACCTATTTTGAATTGTTACAATTGTATCTTACATGTGCATGAATTATAGTTCCATTGAATGACAACAAACAATTTTATCCGATTCTAATTCAACACTCTGCCTCACTCTTCATTCACACAATTTTGATCTTCAACTTAACATTCACAACTTAACTTCAAACTTATCAAATCAACTTCACATCATGTCATCACGTATTGTATATCATACTTCAAAAATACAAAAAAAAATCCAATTTATATATCTTCATCAAGTGTAACATTGATTAGGTTAGCCTAATTAGATGTAACACTCAAAATATACCATGTTGACTCAAAATAATTTCATCCACACAAAGTTCCACAATTCAAAACTAAAAATACCTTAAGATAGGTCTAAATGGACCTACAATATATCCCACATAAGATAACAATACATATTTAACCTTTTCATACCTTCAAACATATTAGGTTGGCTCCACATAATATCTAAAAGAAAAAAAAAAACCTTCATTTGTGCATCCATATCTCGACATGTGGATCTAAAAAATCAATACCAACTATAATTCAAACTCTACTGCCATTTGGAAACATATTTTCAAAATCACATCCCAAAAAATTATTTGCAGAAACACGTGGAATCTCCCACACAAGAGCATTGTACAAAAAGTAACTGTGAATTTCCAAGCCAAACTTTATTACTCATAACTTTCAAACCACTTTCCAAAACCTAATGAAATATTGGAACTAAATATATCTAACACCCACCAAAATAATTTTAGAAGCACAAAGTGATATATTCATTTTTGAAGTGGTACAGAGCCAAAAACTAATGCACTATAACACTGTATTCAAAAAATTGACAGTCAATTTCCCATTATAACTATATCTTTACTAGACCAAAAAATTATACAAAAATTTCTCCCTTGTCAACTCCAAAACATGTTAGAAGTGATAAAAATGGTTTTAAACCAAAATATTCATATGAGTTATAATTTTGATATCAATGGAAACACTGCAACATATCGTTATGCAACTTTCATGCTCATGTTTCCAAGTAGCCTCATTAGTGACATTCTACCAATAATATCCCCTTTTTTCATTAATTTAAAAATGCACCAAAAACTTCAAAACATCTTCCAAACTTCTCTCACCCTTTGAAATCAAGGGAAAAGGGCACATGCACAAATTATTCTGACTTTCACTAGAGCTCCCATTGAGAAATATAATAACTGTATGTATAAATTAAAAAGTATATATTGACTCCCCCCAAGTCATATACTAGAGAAAAATCCCAAAAATAGTATTGGAAACATCATTATATGGTATGTGTATATAAAAAGAATCTGAACTGAAATATTTAAAAATGCATAAAATAATAAGAGATAACTTAAATAGAGGTGGTTGAAACATTAAAATTATTCAAATGATCTTTCTATGCTTTCCTTTTATCTTCACATTCTCTTTTTTCTTCTTCAAGAATCCTACTCCACATTTCAAACTCTAAAAACAATTCTTCTCCCTCTTCAAGAGTGGAAGTTACTAGATTCATCTGTTTGGCTTTATTTTCACTTAGGAAATATTTTGAAATGAGCAATAATTTGGGATTGACCAGATCCATTACCTCTCTAAACCACAAAATAATGTGTTCTTTATGTGCTTGCAGTTGGAAGAAACTCTTGTGTAGATCTTCAATTGCATTCCTTGTTACACCTATGAGGTTGAGTGTTAGGTCATAGACACATGAGATAACATCAATTTGTGACTCATTAGTGTCCATCTCCTTCCTTATGATCCATGTCACTTTGGGCCACTTCATTCCACACTAGTATAGAGTGTCTACCCCATCTACACATCCTTCAACATCTTTTAATAACTCTAAAAAAAAAATTATGTGCAGTTGCACATTTCTCTATCACCCCCAACATTCTCTTATCACTTATACTTTTCTCCACTTCTTTCTCTACTTCTTCCTTTAGTCTGGATGCATAAAATTTGAATGAATCAATTAGTAGTCTCATTTTTTCCATACCAGATAAATATGTGTATATATTCACACCAAGTATGGCCTCTTGTAAATCCTTTACTTCTTCCATAAGTTATTTTCTCTTTTGGTGTGTCTCTATGATTTCTTTCCTTGTGGATGCATGAAACATGTCTCCCAATTGTAGCTTGTTGATTGGAGTGATTTTGTCTTACTCAACACTGCCTTGATACACCAACAACTACAACAGATGTGAAGGTACAACTGGTTGGAATTTGGTCTAAATGCTTAGAATATTTTATAAGGAATATTTGAAGGACCTAGAGGATTCACCTAAAACCTTAGTTATATCAACAACCTTTCATTTATGTTTAACACTTCTAGAGTCTTTAGGTTTTCATTTTATTATTTCGCATCTCTAGATGCAACCTTAGTATTGTATTCACTTTCCTTCTTATCCTCTTCTTCTTTCTCCTTATCAGCCTTCTCTTCATCTTTGTTTTATGAATCTCCTTCTTCTGCATATACATTATCATCCTTGTTTTCATCCTCTATAGTGTTTTTAGTATTTACTAGATGAGTTACTTCTTCTTGTATTGGAGGAGGAGTAAAGGTATTCTCCTTTACAATGACTTCTTTTATCATTGCCTCTTTAACAATATTTTTTGTCATGTCCCTCACTTTCAGAGGAGTGTTTTCCAATGTAGATTCTTCATTTACTACACTCTCATGTTGAGAATCATCTATCTGCATCTCTCCTTTTGCATTTAGTTCTAGAGAAACTATTTCTACACTCATTTCTTCTTCATTTTCTAGCATCATTCCCAACTTTTGTGCCATCTCTTCTACCTTGTCATTGCTTTCCTTCTAGATTCTTTCCATGCCATATTTATTTTTTCCCATAAGGGTTGTAACCCTTTTATTTTTCCTCATCTCCTTACTAAATATAGTTTCAATTTTCACTCTGTCATCGTTAGATAATGAAGCATTCACTCTCTCCAAAGCCTCTTTGTTAAGCCTCTCATGCTCCTTTACAATTTCTTCTCATATCTTTAATTAAATGTTCCACAAGTCTTTAGTTACATGCTTCTTGATATTCCACATGTCCACCTCAAGGAAAACTATGTACTTGACTATGGCTTTGATGATAGTAGCCTTGTTTGTCTCATCTACATCCTTGTATAAGGTTGTAGTCTCTCCCAACATATCATTTTGAAAAATACTATTAAATAATGCCTCTAACCTAATGGGGGAATGAGGCCTTACCGGTTCCTTTTTCTTTTGTTCTCTTCCTTTGCCTTATACCAAAGTCTTCTTTGTTTATGAAATATTTTTATTCTCTAGAGAAGCCTTCTTAGCTTCCTTATTATTTTCTCTTATATGGATCTTGAATATTTCTTTTTCTTTATCTATCTCCTCTTCACTCTTAATTTCTATGATACCAACTCCTCTTCTTTTAGGGTATGCTTCACCTTGTGAAGCATCACTTCTTCTTTGGATAAAGGGTGGTCCCTCTTCTTCCAACTCCTCTTCTTCTTCTACAAAATTTATGCCAATACCTTTATCTCTCATATCCTTTTGCTTAAATATTCTTTTGGTGAGGGTAGTAGGTGGTACAAATGTGGTAGTTTTCTTCTTCTCATTCCTTGTAATTTTCACTACTGGAGGAGATTTCTCCTTTATCAGAGGGCTAGTAGTAGTCTTTCTATTCTATCCAATGAGCTTACTTTTCTTGGAGGAATTCTCAATAGAATAAGGAATGGTAGCAATCCTACTAGATCTCCTTGAGGTTCTAGATGCTTATGTAGCACTTAAATATGCCTTAGCTTTATTTCTTTCCCACTGTACTCTTTCCTTTGAAAGACCCATTTATTTTTCATATACATCCACCATTTTATCCACATTCTTCTTGATCTATAGTTTCCTTTGTTCCATGTGAACTTCCATAGATTTTTCCTCACATGCCTTATACCTTTCTTTGGTTTCATCCTTTGGGATTTTCAACAAAATGTCAGCATACCCAGTTATCTCTCTTTCATTGATTTCATATCCTAGTGAAGGGATCCATACTATCCTCATTTCTACTACTTCCATCATACATTCATTAGTTGATACTAGAAAAGTGATATCATTGTGGTATTTCTCAACCATTTTCCTAGGGATCCTATACCTTTCATGCATGCTCCTTTGAAATATTGTAAAGAAAGAAGCAAGAGAATCATCTTGTTCCTTCCAATCTCCAAGTCCACACATATGGTCTCTAATCTGATGGGAAATAGGTCTACCTCTTATCCATGTTACACTTTGAGTTTTGGTACTTAGTTTCTTAAGAAAGTAGAAGAGTAAACATATTACCAAATTTCCATACTTCAATACATATTTGCTTTCCTTGACCTACTTCAAATTCTCCATATTTTTTTACTTAGCAACTCATAGAAATAATAATCTGCACCATTTTCTACCATCTCATATGCTACATTGATTGCGGTGGTAGATACTGAATTGTTTCTAGTTTTATAATAAATATTGTAGTCAATAATCATGTTTTCATATGCTATAGCTAGGTTTCTAATAAGATTTACATCTAGAGCTCTCTTGTCATATGTTTCACGTATTTTCTCCATAAACACTTCCTTCTTGATGGATTTTATCATAAGAAATGGTCAGGTGGAGCAAAGACCAATAACATATCTAATTTATTCCTTAGTTATTATGTGAGGCATATCAGTCTAAGAAAAGTTATCATGAATTCTGATAAGTGCCATCCTAACCCATTTTTTATCAAAACAAAAATTAGAGAACCCTTGCCAAACATTTAGTTTCTTCACTAGGTTTTGAAGTTCTAGTATTAGGGTGAATTCTTCTATAGTAAGCTCATTATTCCACAAATACCCTAACATAAAATGATCAAATTCTCCTATCCTACCCTAAATGTAGATCCTAATATCCTCAATTGGTAAAAACCCTTATGGAATATGTGAAAATGTGCCTAACAAGTCATCTTCTATTGATTTCATAAGATATTTCTTAAACTTCAGTTGTGGTTTCTTTGTAACCTCAATTACCCTTGGTGTAGCCATTTCAAATGTATCCAAATTTTCTTAAAATAATGTTCATTATAAAACTAGATAAAAATGAAGGCTATAAATACCTTTTATATTGCTTGCCGAATTAGATTTTTGATGCACTAATTCATAATTTACCTTGAATGCTTTGAATTCACTTCTCACTGCTCTACTCCTGTTTGAATGACTTTTTTAAATGAATTTTCCTTAGTTAATTTACTTATAATACATTTATTTGACCTAATTTTTCATTGAATTCTTCAACCAATAAAACTTGAAATCTTTTTTTTTGTATGCAAAGACAACTTCTGAAACTCCATGAACTTTTGCATCATCATATTTTCTTCTGCAATCATCACCAATATATTGAGCATGTTTATCTACATCACATATCTTCATGCTTAGACCTTAGCACCTCTTGTCTAGCGAGGGAAAAAAGATATCCTTCAAAGCTCCCCTTAAGCCATAGCTCTTGGCTTAGTTTCTAGAGGAAACATCTACACTGGAGGATCGTACAAATTCTTTCTTTTCTTCTGTCTCTTCCTTCCTTCTCCAAATATTTTCCATTTCCTTCTTTACTACAATTGGATCAACCTTTTTAATTGGTTCATTCCTCTTTACTAGATTATCCTTCCTTTTATTTCTACTTTTGCAAAACTTGGTAATATGTCTAGGTTTATCGCAATTGTGGCATACAACATTCTTCTGAATAGTATTCCTTCCATTCACTCTAGATATACTTTGGTTAGGTTTGTGTCAAAATCCATAGAATATATAGAAATAGCCATTTAAAGATTGAATCATTCTACCATTGTTATATGTATTCATCATTTGACTTTTGCATTCACTTGCTCTATGACAAAAATATTTTTCATGTAAAACATTGACTAGAAAGGATGGAGCATTATGATTCATTATGCTTCTACATTCCATTACTTTATGTCCAAATTTATTGCAAGAATAACAAAAACAATTAAAAATGGGTAAATTTGTACATTTGGTTGTATTACCAATGGTCTTCTAGCTTCATTTCTTTGATTTTGGATATTTCTATTGTTCTTCATTCCTCCGTTCTTCTTTAGTTCATTGATCTTTTCTTCAACATTACGTTTTTTTATTTACTTTTGAGCTTTCACCTTTTTCAAATCCTAAGCCACCTTTGTTTTTGGATACTTTCTGTAGACATGCAAATAATCCTAATCAACATTATGCATCTAAACCTAACTAATTAACATCAAATTCCTCTATTAATCAAACAAAGCAATTTATTAGATTAATTCACCAATGTTCATCAGGTTCATTTAAATAAATCAATTTATTTAATTAAATCCCTAAAGTCCTCTAATCCGATTTAAATAAACCAAATCATTTAAATCAAATGTCAAATCCCCTAAATTCCTCTAAGTTATTTAATCCTAAATTAATTAACTCCTAATACTAATCCCTCATTTCTCTAACTTTTGACTTAACCTTGGTCAAAGAAAACCCATGGTCAACTACCCTAGTTGCACATGAAAATCAATTTCTTTAATTATCTAATTACCTTATTTTCCCTCGCCAAGGCATATCCCCAAGGAATATTCCTTCATTTAATCCACTTATTTTACTTTCTTTCCCAAACCATTTCCCTCCAAAACATCTCAAATATATTCATTTAATGCCTCTTACAAGTGCATTAATCTCTCTTACACCTCTCAAATCCTCAACCACATGCATTAACCATGCACATTCTCCAAAATGTGCTCCACATTCCTCCACTAGCCATGTGACAAGTGTCACAATATCATTAGCTCTTATTTAATCCCACATTCCTCCCATCTCTCAGGTATGTGCAGGACCATCATGGAAAAAACAGGCCCTTAAGTGGCAAAAATTCAAAAAATAAGAGTTAGGAAACTTCGTAAAATTTGAATAACTTATCTACATTATTTCAAAAATATGTAAGAATAGAATTTGTAGAAAATTGAATGTAGTTCCTAAAATAATAGGTTTATTTAAAAAAAATCTATTTGGTGAAAATTTGAAATTTCAATCAAGTACTTAAATTTTAGGGAAAAATAAGAAGTTGTTTGTCTGACCACCCTAACCACAATAAAATGATAATATTTTTTTATAATATTTTAGATATAATAGAGAACTCATGTCCCAATGTGATACATAAATTTTTTGTAATTTTTTCCAAGTAAATAATTAATTATGAATTTTTCATTACAAATTTTAAAAATATAAAACTTTTATGTCACCACCTTAACTTGGTAAAAACTTCATGAAATTCTTTTTTAATCCTATAGTATGTGAAGCATAGAATGTGACATATGAGATTCAAAAATGTAATACCATTTGAAAGCTATAGATGTTTTTCGATTGGCCTATCAATCGAGACTTTATTCAGAATTCAAATAGAAAATGAATAATAATTATTTATTAAATTCAAAGTAAAGCATAATTTATATTGATGGAAAGTTGAGAATATCCTTTAAAACCCTTTTATTTCATCAATTTTGGTTAAAAGTATTCAACCACATACCCTACACATACCCATCATATCGCCACTTTTTGGCCCATCATGATCCTTCACATACCCTCTCCATTCTTCAACCCTTCAATCTATAAATAGAAGCCACAATCATCCACAATCTTAGCATTCTCACTATAGGCACAATCATATACATTTCCCCCACATCTTAGCTTGTTTTTATGCTCATTTTGCATCAAATTCATCTTCTCATCAATATCTTGGAAGCTTATCAAAAGGGGTTGGGAAAGGGCTACTTTCCACATCAAAGTAGCACCAATCCCTCTATGGGATGATGGTTTGAGTAGTTTGGGAATAGATTTCATGTTCATCTTTCTTATAGTTTCATATTAGTTTGATAATGTTGTCATTTCCTTTACATTTGCTCAACAATTTAATGGGGAAGGATTTTATTCCATTTGTTCAATATTGACTAATTTAACTCATATTTGTCAATCTTGGATAAATGTAGATTTTAGTCTTCACATTTTGGTGCCCACTATGGGGCTCATAGATTTTCTTCACATTTGTTATGCATTTTCTTACTTCTAACTATTTATTAGCATAACATTTGTGAAAATTTCTAAAATCCTCTACAATAAATCTATTTTATATATCCAAATTACATTTATTTGAAGAATTCTTTGAAATGAAGAACATCCTTGTCTATGCGTCTGCAATATGAATACATTTCTATCTGACCCATTTTTTAGCATAGCTCCTGTAGAAATGACATATTCACTTGGTGGCTTGTAGACACACATATGATAAGTTAGCACAAAATCTATTGAAAAGTCTCCAATCCTTCGCCAATCTCAAGCTAGTCCCTACCAAGGACACCCGATTGCTATGTTCAGCCTCTCTAGTTTTCTCAACATGATCTCGGTACAGGATGTAGCTTGGTATAGAACATAGCTAGTAGATCTATTTGCAGCTTGGTATGGTGAAATCTATGCCCCTTCATTAGATTAATGTGCATCATACATCTTCTATTACATTGTACTTTTGACAGTCTAAATATGTTTTCTTAACTTCTTTTAAAGATGTTCAATAACATAGTACTTGAATGTTTATTGAAATTCAATAACATAGTACGTGACTGTTTGTTGAAACTTATAATACTCCTTTGTGTGTTTGTTGAAGATCATTCTTCTCCATTTTACCATTTAGCGACTCTAAGCTTCTAGCATTTATTAATTGAACTTGATTTCTTTTTGAGAAAATGATCTTCTTGCATTTATTAAGTGAATTCAATTTCTTTATGAGAAAATGATCTTTTAGATTTCTTTCTTGGATTTATTAAGGAACATTCCTTTTACTTGATCCCATCTTCATCAAATCTGCAAACAACGAAGCTGCAAACTTTTTAGAATCTTTATTCTTGATGGGTGTCATTTTCTAGATGTTAAACCAACTTTAGAATAGACGACACCTTTCCTTTTCTATCAGAAGTAAATGCATTGAAAATTATAGGGATATGGTTTTTTGAATTGAATACGACATTAAACTACCCATACATGTGATTTGAATGAAGCTTCTAGCCATGATATTTGGACATATATGTATGCCAAATTTGCACAACTTGTTATTGTGCCTCTATTTGATAAAATAATATCCAGATTTAGTGGCATTTTGAATTATTTCTTTCAATTTGCAAACTGATGTTTATCTCATCCATAATGCACTTTCTTTGGCAAAATTTTTTGTTGATCTCTTTGGTAGGGAACTTGTGTTGTCCATACCTATCTCTAACTTGAGTTTTGATGATTCATTGAAAATATGTGTTGCAATCATTATTGTTCTGGTCTGCTAGCCAAATTCATCATTTCCCCATGCAAATTTAGTAATATCATTTAAAGCTTCCATTTTAAATTGTATTTGTCACAGATAGATCTAAAGTATCAAATCATGTACATCACTGACATAATACAGGGTGCCAACAGTGATGAAAAAAGAACAAAAAATTGAATTTACAATGCTTATTTTCAACTCTTTGATGTTGTTTGTAAGGTTTAGATCGATTAATTATTTTTTAGAATTTTATTAATATTTGTGTGAAAGATTGTATCAAACTATATCATTAATGTCTTGTCATTTGGGTGAGGTAGTTTCTCCAAGGTAATTTGAAGTTCTCTGAACCATCTATTTGGTTGTTAATGCTCTGGCCTTCTATGAATGACCACATGTCAAATAAGGTTGTATTAGTTAACATATTCTTAATATTCATATGATTAAGTGTGATGAGCCTAGTTTTTGGTCTAGTCTTGGGTAGAACCTATAGTATATTTTCTCACAGATGTCATTGACCTTAATGCTTAAGTGTTGGTATTGGCATAATGTTTCCCTCAAACCATTGACATTTGATATTACCCTATCTCTACAAGCTTTAATGATATTTGGCATAATATGTGGGTCATCTATATTGATTTTTCATGTGATTAATCCATATTTCTTAGAGTGGTTATAGATGTGCAGTTATTATGCATACTGACCTTGACATGCAAATTTAATATGCCAGATTGAGGAAGACATGGCCAGCTGGGCATGCACCATAATATCCAGCTGAGAAGTCGCTCCAAGTCAAAGGTAGCCGACATCAAAGATTCTTCATGCAACTAGATGTAACCACCTTGTAGTGGAATTGAATGATTGTGCATGCATGGGCATTACTGATATGCTAGATCTGCACTTGACTTACATCTCTAACCAGATTCCACCCATGTGTAACCGTCATCACCCCACTTTCCCCTATTTTCCCTAAATGGTGTCCTAGTCGTGGAGTTGACTGCTTTGTTGAGTCATAGTATAAATAATGATTTGATGCTCCTTCTTTAGGAGGTTGCACAATTTGACATTGTACTCTCATTCTCCAGTTTCAGTAATACAAATACATTACTCTTTGTAAGCATGATCTACAATGAATAAAATAAAATTTTGAGTTTGAGCATTTGAGTTCTTGTTAGTTTACAAGATACTTATCCAAGGGGGCCCACTTGGTGAGTAATACATCTTCTTAGCTGAGCATTAGTTTAGTATTACTTGTTGTTTAGTACTTAGTTAGAAATCTGACATCAACTATTCCTATAGCCACTAGAATTTCATTTTGTGTTTGTTCCTGCAACTAAGGCAAACATAGTAGTCTCCTGTTTGTTGCTCATATTTTCATTCTTGCTCTAAATTTCAAGTTGTTGGTTGATATTCAACATTTTCTTCATTTCCTTTTAAGAAATTTACTTTTAGTATTGTGTTTCTTAGTTGTAGAATGCAATGACTACTTGAGCCCCTAGTGCGCATATTGTGCTAACCCATTTCAAGTTCACATCCCTAGGTTGACAAGTTAAATGCACCTTCATGATGATTGAATAGCTATTCAGGTTAAATGTCCAGTCTATAAATCATGGTTGTAAAGGCTTAGTTATGAAATCATTATAGGAGGCTGACATTTTTGGCACCATTGTTGGGGATGGTGTCAAGCTATGAAGTCTTTTGGAGTCATTGGTAATTTTCTTGTTTTAGTGTTTCTGGAAGTTGTTCTTAGCATATCCTCACTTAGGAAGTAATAACCCCCCTGATTCTTTACCAATTATTTGTGTGAGTTGACTAATAGTGAGTGATACCACATCCATAGAGGAAGGAGAAGGGATGCTTATGGGAGATTTCCTCCTAACAATCCTTTTCCATTTTAGCTAGTTGAGTACCAGAATCTACCAGGAGAAGAGGAAGAAGAAGATCCACACCCCTTTGTTGATGCATATCCTGATCTGACTAGCTCTAAAGTCTCCTCAAAAGATTAAAATCAACTTGAGAACCCCTTTGTTTTAGAACCACATCAAGCAAGCATGTCTGATGCAAATAGGAATAGACGAAACCAATCAGCTTTTCCTTTCCCCATTTCCCATCAAAATGAAGTTGAAAACATCAAGAACATTCCCGCCTCAACACTCCCCAATTTTTATGGACTTATGATAGAAGATCCTGATACCTTCTTATTTGAGTTTGACATACTCCGCAAGAGTTATGCTTACATAACTGATTCCCATAGGCTTAAGTTATTTCCCACCACTTTCAAAGAGGCTACATTAAGATGGTTCATGAGCCTAGCTAGGGATACTATGGAAACTTGGGAAGACATGAAGACAAAATTCCTTGAGAAGTACAAGGAATACTGCAGGGGTAGTGACATGAGAGGAGGTGACATTTTCATGATGCAGCAGAAGGAAGATGAGAGCCTGGAAGATTACATTGCAAGGTTTTTGTTTTGCCTAAAAAATTCCCCACACCATGCACTTAATGAGGACTCACAAAAGTTGTTTTTCCTTAGAGGCATCAATGACAACTGCACTAATGCTTTGGACCTCATGGCAGGAGGAGATATCTCTCAAGTTCCTTGGGAGGATATCAAGAAAATATGCCACAATTACTCTAGGGCAGCTTCAAAGAAAGGGAAAGCTTATCAATCTGTCATGGGTAAGTCAACTACCGGTGGAGTTTCAAGAACGGAGATTACTCATTTGTTGGAAGACTTCAAGCAATATATTATCAAGAATCTAGCTACTCAACTAGATACACTTCAAGCCAAAAGGAAGCAAGAAGATGCAATTATGATGTTGATAGAGTATTGTCCTCACTAAAAACAAAATAAGAAGGACTACAAATGTAAGATGGTAGCTAACCTAGAAATCAGGAAAATTTCACCTGAGTTCAAGCCAACTCAGATTGAAGAAGACCAAGTCTACTATGTTGTACAAAGGAATCCTTGGGCTCCAAGACAAGGTATGCCACCAGATCCACTATCCTATGTTGGGCCATATTTTAACTCTTATTCATCTGGAAACTAATGGAAGCCCCCATATCCACCCAGTTATGGAGGATATCCACCACAGCCTTGAATTAACCCTCCAAATACTTGGCCTACTCATTAGAATTCTCCACCTTAGTGGCAAAAACCTTAGTGGTAGCAATTTCAGGGGCACTAGCAACCACCTCCATGGAATTGGTAGCAAAAAAATCAATGGAGAGGAGGACAATAATGGCCTACCCAGACAACCAGTTACATGAGGCCACCCTCTTAGCCCCAATAGCCTACTCTAATTCATCCACCTGCTAATCCAAGCTCAAATGCACCTAAACCAACTCAACTACCAGCTCAACCCAAACCCAATCCTAATAAGAAACCATGACAATAGCTTGCATACTCTGCTAATTCAAATCAATTCCTTGCATATGCTATGAGTGTAGGTGACAGCCATTTGCATTTAGGACCTCCCAAGCCAATTACATTGAACTTCATATGGAAGAGGAGGAGGATCCTCTGAATGATCCTATTAAGCCAAGTGCATCTAACAATCCTGAACCAGTTCAAGCCAAGTAGACTGAACAAGAACCACCATTCCCTTAGAGACTGGAAGTTTCCAAGCATAAGGAAGAAAAGGAGGATACCACCTTTTGACATCTTGGATCAGCTAAAGCATATATGTGTTCAGATACCCCTATTTCAGGCCATAAAGGATGTTCCAATCTATGAAAAAGCTATCAAGGAAGCTTGTCTTAAGAAGCTAGGAAGGAAGAAGAGAGACCCAACTACAGTTCATGTGGTGGGCTAGCTAGCTGATATCATGCTGGGAAAAGTGACTATTCCCAAGTATAATGACCTAGGTAGTCCTATAGTATCAGTTGTCATAAACAAGATCTAAGTGAAGAATGCTCTGATTGATTTAGGGGTAGCAATCAATGTGATGACCAAAGACATTTTGCAGCAACTAAACAATACAAATATGAGTTCTACTCTTACTGTCCTACAACTTGCTGATAGCTCTATTGTTAAGCCTAATGGTGTAGTGGAGGACCTTGTGGTAGTTCTAGACTCCTAGGAATACCCAATAGATTTTATGATTCTTTCTCCTAAGGCTACACTAGGAGGGTATCCCATCATTCTTGGAAGGCCATAGTTGGCAACTGCGGATGCATACATTGGATGTTGGTCAGGTGACATGACCATTTTAGATGGAAGGAGTACTAATCTTTTTTTCTTTATCCACCTGCTCAGCCATCTCATGATGAGAAAGATTATGTATGGCCACAAGTTGGTGAAGAGGTTGAGGAAGTTAATTATGTGGTGCAGCTTATGATATTAGGAAGAAGCTCTTTCATGCAGCTCCAAGATGAGGATGAAGTATTAGCTAATCACATTTAGAAACATTATGAAGTGGAGGAAGCATCATCTTCCAATTTAGTAAGGACACTTCTGCCTGCTCTTCCTACAACCACTGTTCCTACAGACATTCTTCCTCCAGAAAATCTTCCTATAGCCACTATTCCTACAGATAGACTTCCTGCAACAATAGGTTTGTTCCATACATCTCTTTTGTATGAACTAAAGGTACTATGTATTAATGAAGCAACCATGATAGAGTTAACTACACAATTCCAAGTGTTAGAAGGAAAATATCTGAATGTTAATATTAAATTGAATGAAGAGTAGCAACTATTATTGGAAAACCTATTAAGGTCCCATCAACATGCATTTACATGGGATTATCATGATATGAAGGGACTAGATCCTAAAATTTGTACCCATAGAATTTATATCAGAGATGATTGCACTCTAGTAAGACAACCACAAAGAAGGATTAACCTTGCACTAAGAGAGATTGTGAAAGGAGAACTATAGAAATTGCTAGATGCGGGATTTATCTACCTCATTTCAGATAGTTAGTGTGTATCTCCATTAGTGATTATTCCCAAGAAAGGAGGGAAATGGAAATTTTTTGTTGATTATAGAAAACTTAATGCTGCCACCAAGAAGGATCACTTTCCTTTACCCTTCATTGATCAAGTTTTGGACACACTTCTAGGAAAGCAATACTTCTATTTTCTAGATGGATTCAACGACTACAACCAGATCCAAATTGCACCAAAAGACTAAGAGAAGACCACATTTACTTGTCCATGGGGGACCTATGCCTATTTGGTACTCCCATTTGGCTTATGCAATGCACATGCAACTTTCCAGAGGGAAGTCATTAGCATATTCTCAGACATTTTTCATGATTGCATGGAGATTTATATGGATGACTTCACCTCTTATGGTGCTAATTTTAATCAAGCATTGGAGAATCTCAAGAGAGTCCTATAGAGATGTGAGGATCAAAATTTTTCCCTCAATAGTGAAAAGTGCTTCATAATGATGCAAGAGGGTGTATTTCTTGGCCACTACATCTCCCACAAGGGAATTCAAGTAGATCCTGCAAAAATTGAGGTAATCACAAATCTACCTACACTTACAAAACAAAAGGATGTTAGGAGTTTCTTGGGTCATGCAGGATATTATAGGTGATTCATCAAGGATTTTAGCTAGGTAGCAACACCATTGTATACCCTTCTCACTAAAGATGTTGAATTTCACTAGATTGAAGCTTGTGACAAGGCATTTTCTGACTTGAAGGCAATATTGAGTCATGCTCTTGTACTCAAGGGACCCAATTGGGAGCTTCCTTTCCCCATCCACACTAATGCATCTGAATATGCCATAGGTGTAGTCTTAGAATAGAAAGAGGGAGCTCTTGAAAATGCTATTTACTTTGTCAGCAAAAATTTGTAGGGAGCTGAATTCAATTATATAGTGACAGAGAAAGAGATGTTGGCAATAATCTATGCACTGAAAGAATTCAGACATTACATAATGGGCTACCAAATCTTTGTGCACACTGATCATGCAACCATTAGGTATCTCATGAATAAACCTTTGATCATAGGAAAATTGGCAAGATGGTTATTGTTGATGCAGGAGTTTGATATAACCATTGTGGAAAAGCTATGGAATGCTAATGTTGTTGGAGATTTTTTTTTCAAGGCTAACTACATCAGAAGACAATCAGCCTATAGATGACTCTTTTCTTGATGAACATCTATTCTCTCTCAATGTAAAAAATACCCTAGTATGCTGACATAGCCAATTACTTGGTTATAGGTAGAGTTCCTTCTCACTTCTCCCCAAAAGAGAAAAGGGCACTCATTGAAAAATATTTTCCTTTCTCTTGGATTGCTGGATGTTTATTTTATACTAAACTTGACCATATCATGAGAAGATGTGTGATAGAAGATGAGACATATGAAATTTTGCATGCATGTCACAATGAACCATGTGGAGGAAACTTTGCAGCCAAGAGGACAACAATGAAGGTTTTGAACACAAGGTGTTACTGGCGAACACTCCACAAGGATGTAAGAAGGTATACCAGAAAATGTGATAGATGTCAAAGAATGGGAAGACCAACAATATCTGATGAGATGCCACTTTTCCCTTAGATAGTAATCACTCCCTTTGACAAGTGGGGATTGGATTTTGTGGGACCAATTGACCCTCCATCAAATGGTAAGTCTTATATATTGGCATGCACTAATTATGTAACAAAATGGGTAGAAGTTAAGGCCATGAAGCATGCAAGAGATAACAAGGTTGTAGATTTTCTTTATGAGGATATTTTCACAAGATATGGAGTTCCAAGAGAAATAGTGACTGATCAAGGGCCACAATTCACATCAACTCTTGTTGTAGCACTAGTGAATGAGTATAATATAAAGCACCAAAGTCTACTCCTTATCACCTGTAGGCTAATGGCCAAGTTGAAGTGAAAAATAGAGAGATTGAAGCCATTCTTACTAAAATAGTAGCTATCCATAAGAAATATTGGGAAAACAGATTACTAGAAGTTGTTTGGGCCTATAGGCCAACATGGAAAACAACTATAGCCTTCACCCCATTTGAGTTACTGTATGGAAAGAAAACTATGATGCCAATTGAATTTGAACATAAAACTCTATGAATTGTAGTGGATTTAGGGATGGATATTTCTAAAGCTTGGATAGAAAGAATCATGCAGCTAAATGCTTTGGATGAGATAAGAAGAGAATCCCTGCATCATACATAAGTAGTGCAGAATCAGCGAATCTAGTGGCATGACAAATTTATCAAGGACAAGAAGTTCAAACCAGGATATTGGGATTTTCTCTATGATTCAAGATACTAGGACAATGCATGAAAATTGTGGACAATTTGGCTAGAACCATACAAAGTTGCTGAGGTCTTTCCTAATGGAGTTGTTTAGCTCACCACCATTGACCCTGTCAAGTTCAAATTACTTGTGAATGGTTATCACCTCAGATTATACCATAAACTAGCTTATAAAGAAGAGTTCCTGCAACAATTCACCCAACACTTAGAACTTCCTACAACCGAATGTAGTGGACCTAGTTTCCCTCCTTTAGCCTAATTAAGGTGCGTACTTTTCATAATAAATACTTTCACTTACATGGAAGTCCATTTCTTCATCATCCACCCATCCACCCATCCATCACCACCTTTCTCTCTCTTCCATCACTTAATTCCACCTCACCTCATTCCACTTCATCTTCATCTATTGCTCAATTCAT
Organism: Sequoia sempervirens; assembly: GCA_007258455.2. Classification (NCBI taxonomy): domain Eukaryota; kingdom Viridiplantae; phylum Streptophyta; class Pinopsida; order Cupressales; family Cupressaceae; genus Sequoia; species Sequoia sempervirens. Next base: position 30,976 of record VDFB02342114.1, read on the forward strand.
TTTACAGCAAGGAAAGTGTTACTTTATCCATGATATTTTCAAAAAATCTTCCACACATTCAGGTATGTGTGTATTAATTGCTATATTTAATCATAATTAAGTGTGTTCATTTAATCACTATACGTTAGTATAGGTATTCATATAAATGCCATCATTTCCTATCAATCACCACTCCCATCTCAGATGTGTGGACACATGTCCAAATTTAGGTTGGGGGAGGGGATCAGAAAGATGCAAAAATTTTGTGAACTTATTGTCCATGTGTCAAATCTTATTAGGCTGCATCATAAATTTTAAAAATGAGCTGATTTGAAATCCAAATGGAGGAGGTCTTGCAACAACAGCTAGAACTAAAGCAGGAGTTCCTATAGCCACAACAAGAACAAGAATCCTTGTAGCAAAAGGAAGAAGAAATAGTACCCTTATAGCCAAAGATAACAAGATATCTCGAGTCCATGCAAATACTGCCATATGTGGAGCTGCCATCAACAAAAATACTGGTAGGAATTCATAGACGTCCTAGTTTTACAATACATGTAGCAATTTTAAATTTTTGGAGAGAAATACAAAGAAGGGAGGAAGAATTGAAAAAGGAAAAATGGAAGTTGAAGGAGGAAATTCAAAAGAAGGATGAAGAGATTGAGGATAAAGATGCAGAAATTGCCACCCATGCTCATGTGGCTCGTGCCAAATTTCAAATTCTACTAGTATGACATTGTTGCAAAGAGGCAGAGATGGAATATGTTTGACAAATTGGGAGGATTCTATTGGGACCTTGACTCACATACTACAACCACTGATGTTGTACAACTCTTAGTTGCAAATTTCAAAACTTTGACCAAGTTGAAGAACAAGTCTTCCCCTACTGGAGGACCAGTAAAATGTTAGGTTGGGGGGAGTGATGAGCCTATTTTTTGGTCTAGTCTTGGGTAAAACCTATAGTCGATTTTCTCATAGATGCCATGGAATTTAATTCTTAAGTGTTGGTATTGGCATAATGTTTCCCTCAAACCATTGAAATTTGATATTACACTATCTCTGCAAGCTTTGATGATATTTGGCCTAATATGTGGGTCATCTATATTAATTTTGCATGTGATTAATGATTTTTTCTTAGAGTGGTTATAGATGTGCAGTTATTATGCATATTGACCTTAACATGCAGATTTAATACACCAGGTTGAGGAAGACATCACCAGTTGGGCATGCACCATAACGTCCAGCTGAGAAATCACTCCAAGTCAAATGAAGCCAGTAGTAAATATTCTTCATGCAGCTGGACGTAACCACCTTGCAGTGGAATTTAATGATCAAGCATGCATGGGAATTACTATTGTGGTGGATCTATGCTTGACTTGCATGTCTAACTAGATTCCATGCATGCATAACCGCCATCACCTCACTTTCCCCTATTTTCCCAAAATGGCATCCTCCTAGTCGTGGAGTTGACTGCCTTGTTTAGCTATAGTATAAATAATGATTTGATGCTCCTTCTTCAGGAGGTTGCACAATTTGACATTGTACTCTCATTCTCCAGTTTCAGTAATACAGATACATTACTCTTGGTATGCATGATTTATAGTGAAGAAAATAAAGTTCTAAGTTCAAGCATTTGAGTTCTTGTTAGTTTGCAGGATACTTATCCAAGGGGGCCCACTTGGTGAGTAATCTGTCTTCCTAGCTTAGCATTAGTTTAGTATTACTTGTTGTTTAGTACTTAGTTAGAAATATGGAATTGACTATTCCTGCAGCCACTAGAATTCCATTCTATGAATGTTCCTGCAGCCAAGGAAAACAGAGCAGTCTCTTGTTTGTTGCTCAAATTTTCATTCTTGCTTTGCATTTCAGGTTGTTGGTTGATATTCAACATTTGCTTCATTTCCTTTTAAGCAATTTACTTTCAATATTGTGTTTCTTAGTTATAGAGTGCAATGACTACTTGAGCCCCTAGTGCACATACTATGCTAACCCATTTCAAGTTCATGTCCCTGGGTTGACAAGTTAAATGCACCTTCATGATGATTGAATAGCTATTCAAGTTAGATGTCTAGTCTCTAAATCATGGCTATAAAGGATTAGTTATGAAATCATTGTAGGAGGCCAACAAAGTGTATGAAGATAATCAACATATGGTTCATTATTAAGGGTTCTCATCATGGGATCATTTCTCTAAAAAATTGGCATCCTATGCATCTTTCTACCAATTTGTTGACAAGATTTTTTTGCAATTCCACTATTTATTGAGAACAATCTTTCACATTATTGTGTGCTAGGGAAGAGTGGAATTACCTCATATCAAGCTTTGTGCATCCATGGTCTAAATATATTCTATGTTTAAAATCAGTCTTTGTATGCAACCATTATCTTAGACTTCTATAGTATGATCTCTCTCTATCATACCTGCCAATTGACAATCACCTCATAAAAATACCTTCAGAATCATATCATGCATATATATGCCCTTTTTTCCTCTTTGTTTCTCATGTGATGATTTTGTACCTATGTAGGTATAACCTGTCACTGATCTTGATAAGACCAAGTCATCAATGGCCATCAATATTTTTTCTCAATCGATTCATAGAGGTTGATTCTCATCTCAAGGAATGATTCTACCCTACTGTGATCAGTAG
>VDFB02342115.1:0-63521 GCA_007258455.2 Sequoia sempervirens
AAATTAATCATCATCTTGCCCAAAAACATTAATAGCTACATTGTCCCCTTTTTCTAGCAACTGAATTAGCAATAACATACATATTAGTATAGTGTTAGACATCAAGAACAACACCATTATCATGGACACAAGGTCCAATACTCATCTACAATATTTGTTTTAATATCCTTACTCCTCTTATGCATCTACAATACAACATTGTTGGCAACAAAGGAAACTATAGCTTTTGAGAAATTTCCACAATCATATGTTTCCTATCCTAAAAAAGCTCTTTATTTTTATCAATCTATATAAACCAAAGAAATTTAGAGGGACCAACCACAGCCTATCTAAAATTTTAGCAAGAGGAGAATAATAAATCTAGTCTTTCCAAATAAAATGACATGCCTTGACCAATATCACATTTACTAGAAATAAAGTCCAAGTGGGAAAAAATAAATGTTATAATTTCTTAGCATAAGGACTATAAAAATAAAAATAAAAAAATAGTTCTCCCATAAACGAAATAGGACTTAGACCCAAGACTCAAAATGACATCATCGATAACTAATTTATTAAACAACAATATCCATATGAAAAAGACTTCTCAGTAAAGGTAAACCAAATCCTCTTTACTCTTTTTTCAACCAAACATTACCTAGATCATATAAGCCCCAAATAGGGTTTAATTTGTTAAAATAGTACTTAGTGAAAGACAAAAAAACATATAATATATGTGACTGAATTCTAAAAACATTTTTTTCCCTATCTATTAAACATTATCTCAAGGGTAGGCCCATAAACATAGGAGTCAAAGAATGTTTTGGAGATGAAATAAAAGAGAAAGTATTCACAGTAAAATGAAAGCACATTAAGGATCAATTGTGTTGTAAATTCAAGTGCATTTAGGTTTGATAAATCTAAACCTAAATATTCTTGCATTATATAACATGTTCATGTTATAGAGACAAAAAGAAACGTAGTAGCTAAGAGCCACTTTATTTCATTATATTTTTTTCATTGAGATAAAAACATGAGTGGAAGAAAATGTTACCACATTTGTGTCAAATTTGAACCATCTCATCCTCCTCAATAGTCTCTTGATTGGAAAGAAGTAAGTTATATATATATATATATATTATAGTCAAGCTTAAAGTATATTTTCTTGAATTGGTTTTGATTTATTGAAATTTACTTTCAACCAATCCAAACCCTTCTCCACCTCAAAATCCTCCACATAATGAAATCCATGAAAAATAACGAGGTAGAATAACATGACCTTGAAACCCCCTTCAAACTCCTAAAATTTGCATGCATCACCTTGAAACACACCAAAAATATCTATTGAGGTAAATTAAAAACAACAAATTTAAACTTTAAGTATTGGAACAAGCATTATAAATCCCTAATACAAAAAGCACACACCACCAAGCTATTGCATTGTCATTGTACCCTTTGATATCTCACATTGATTCCATGGTAGGGTAAATAAATGCATGGGAAAGCCATATAGAAAGTTGTAATCAATTTTACACCATAAATTTATCTTGGGAAAAAAATTGACAGAAAAATTATGTGCATTTCTCTTAGACCTATAAACTAATGCATCATTATAAATAAGTTGCAAAGGATTGGTACAACAACCAATAAATAATGAATAACTTTTTGGATAGGTGGCTTGAATGATTTTTTATCAACTACCATGTAATAACCATGAAGTGCCTCAATATTTCTTAACTAAACCCCATTGTGAATTTTTCCTCAATTAGATCCTAAATTATTTTGATATTCATTAATTTTTAAGGTAGAGGAAAAATCTCTACACAAGATAGAGAAGGGTAACATCATAAACATGACCAACAAGTGAAACCCCTTGGTCAACCATCCATTTAACATTCCACAATCTCTTTATTTCTATAGAGGTTTAGAAAATATAGTTTATTGGTTCATTCACATATTCCTTGGTTGATCATACAGTGCATCTATTACAAGGTAATGAGGGTGGGTCTTCAAGGCATGAGGTCACAATGCATATGTCATACTTGTAGGACTATTTACATTAATGAGCCAAAGGGCTTTGTGATGAGGCATAAATAATATACTATATATTTATGACATTGTTGTTGAGCTTGAGGAGCACACTCCACAGCATAAGAAGGATACTCCCAACATTAAGGAGTACATTATATAGTGTGAGCCACATTATCATTCTATGCTGGAGAGTATGGTGATGATAGATTCCTTATTGGAGGTGACATTTAGTATCAAATCATAGGCACTTTTAAATGAATTTGCGTAATTTAGTATATTTCTCATTGAATTTTAGAATTAACTATATTAAAATCCATTATGTGTTAAAAATAATAAAAAATTATGTTCTTTTAAAAAATTTAAGGATCAAACAATGCATCCTACATCCCATGTGAATTCATCTCATTATTTTCCTATGTTGACAAATCCTTAGGTGTATTTGTAATACATTAGTAAGTATATCATGTTCCTATTTACTTTTTGTATATCAATGTAAATTTTAAAATGGCAATTTGATATTGAGCAAGTGGGTATTGGACCTTCAACATCCACACATGTATGTTGGTGGTACTAGTATTTATTCAACTTACATTGACATAAGTTTTAACAATTTTAATGATATGTGTGTAGGTTTCATTGTTTTGGAAAATATCCTTTCTTTACTTAATTTATGACATCAATAAATACTCCTCCCCATCTTTAGAGATCACCAAACATGTGTGTTGCTACAATAATATCTTCCATGACTTTTACACAATTATGATCTATTAATATAAATGGAATATGAATTTCTTATAATTTAATGCAAAAAATGAAATTCATGTTTATGTTAGATTGCTTCTCTATACTTGTTATAGGAGGAGGTGGGAACTCCAATTCATGCACTTACCCCTTGGGTGAATGGTGAAAAGTAAAGGATGATTAGGAAATATTGTCATCTGGGCTTAAGTGGTTACCTAATTATGTAATTTTATATTCCATTATTTGAATACTAATATGATGTTATTTATTTTTATTTATTGTTATTTATTTATTTTATTTATTTTTACACTATATCACATTTTAATGACATTGTGTATACCTTCAAGGCCTTATTGAGATCTAAACATAAATATTTTGTATCTATTCACGACTTAAACGGTTTAAACAGTTTAAATAATAACGCTTAAGATTAATCATTATTATAAATGATAATTTTTTAAAATAGTTTTAATACTCACTTCAAACTTAATATCATTTTAATTCTTAATAATAATAAAAATTATATGATTCTTTTCTAACACCTACATGCATTTTAAATTCCTTCTTCACTTGCCTTAATTGAGGCGGAAATGAGTTTTGTTTCCTTTTACTTGTCGATTTTATCAAATTTCCTATTTTTCATATCTTCTAAGGCAATGTTACCATCAAGTCTTAGAATTTTACTCCCTCAAGTCCATTTCTTTTATTATAATGATCATTTTTTAAAAAAGAAATAAATTATTTTATCTTAGCCTTAGTGTTAAAGGAAAGTGCCATGAAATGGTGGAGAGAATGAGTGTAAAGAACAAAATAATCCTTTAATTTAACTCTTGAGTGGTATGAAATGGAAAAGAAGCTTTTAATTTATTTCTCATATCAAGACCTTGTTACTTTTTAATTTCTTTTATTATTCTTAAATGAGTTATAATTTATGATGATGGTTGAGTTTGTATTTTGTAAATGTAGACTAAAATTTTTAAATATAAAGGTGTTTATTAATTTAAACTTTCAAATGAATCATAATTGATATTTAATCAAGTTAGTTTTTGTGGTTGATCTAAAAAAATTGTTTGGTTAGAATGATTGACATATATTTTTTAGGGTGTGCCAAGAGTTCAGGAAGAAACTTCTCACCTAATTATTAAAGTAGAGTAATTTCTAGGGTATCTTGGTGATGTAAGGTTGAACATGCCAAGAACTCTAAATGAGTTTCAACTAATTAAGAAGTTTAATAATTCCTTTGAATAAGAATAAATTTTAAAAGTTTCATAGACATAGAATTTTAATAGTCATCTTAAACATTCATTCTCAATATATAGTTTTGTTGATAAGTAAATTAGATAATTTTGAATTAGAAATTATATTCCTTGCATGGGGAATATCTATGATTTATTTAAGGTGGGTTTGAATGGATTAACTTATGAGTAGAGCTATCTTTAGGAGGATTCTATATCTTCAACATGAAACGCTTACCAAGAGATTTTACTTCTTCAAGTGAGGCTCAAAGATAATGGATTGGTAGCTTTACAAAGGAAAATGATTAATTTATATAAATAGCGATATAAATATTCAATAGTATTTGAAAAAACAATGGACTATTCTAACATGGTACAGTCTATTACTTAATTGGGAAAAGGTGTGTTGTTCACCATACATAATGCTAAAAATATAAAATTAATATTTATTTATGGCGCATCTATGAGATGTAAGGATGCATGCATCATATTGGTTAGACATTATTTAGGCCACTTTGTCTATTACATGTCACATTAGAATATATATTTAATAAATTAAGAAAACTTAGTTTGTATACATATAGATTCATGATAGAATCATTATTAAGCTATGTTAGCATCTAGAATGGGCCTACATTATAAAAGCGTGGTCACAAAAAATAAATTAAAAATTATTAACACTAATGATATGGAGGGATATGCATAAAAGTTATGAGCTATCCCCTAATCAAATGGGGAGTTGACTAATGGTCCATAATTCATATTCATAGACTAGGGTTATCCCTTGGTCATGGCTAGCCCATGAGATTTGAACCTAGTTGCTACCACCAATTATACCATTTCCACCAGTTCAAACCACATATTCAACACTCAATTAAGTAACCACCACCACTAATGGAACCATCCATTTCTATAGCTTGAGGAAATTCACCACCACCATTGATTCAATGGTGTCACCCACTCACCACTAGTTTCATTTTGAATTGCCCAAATTTGTTGTTTTTAATTTACAATAATATATTTTGTTGTGTTTCAAGGTGATGCATGGGAATTTTAGGAGTTTGAAGGGGGTTTCAAGGCCATGTTATTCTACCTCATTTTTTTCATGGATTTCATTAAGTTGAGGATTTTGAGATGGAGAAGGGTTTGGATTGGTTGAAAGTAAATTTCAATAAATCAAAACCAATTCAATAAAATATACATTAAGCTTGACTATAATTATCAAAACAAAAATAGCTTACCTCTTTCCCATCAAGAAACTATTGAGTAGGATGAGATGGCTCAAATTCGACACAAATATGGTCACATTTTCTTCCACTCATGTTTTTATCTCAATGAAGAAAATAGAATGAAATAAAGTGGCTCTTAGCTGCTATGTTTCTTTTTGTCTCTGTAACATGAACATGTTATAATGGAAGAATATTTAGGTTTATATTTATCAAACCTAAATGCACTTGAATTTACAACACAATTGATCCTTAATGTGCTTGCATTTTACTGTGAGCACTTTCTCTTTTATTTCATCTCCAAAACATTTTTTGACTCCTATGTTTTTGCACCTACCCTTGAGATAATGTTTAATAGATAGGGAAAAAAATGTTTTTACAATTCACTCACATATATTATATGATTTTTTTTTTCTTTCACTAAGTACTATTTTAAAAAATTAAACCCTATTTGGGGCTTATATGATCTAGGTAATGTTTTGTTGAAAAAAGAGTAAAGAGGATTTGGTTTAGCTTTATTGAGCTTAATTGTTTTTCATATGGTTATTGTTGTTTAATAAATTAGTTGTCGATGATGCCATTTTGAGTCTTGAGTCTAAGTCCTATTTGGTTTATGGGACAGTTAACTTTTTTTGTTTTCATTTTATAGTCCTTATGCTAAGAAATTATAGCATTTATTTCTTCCAACTTAGACTTTATTTGTAGTAAATGCATGATATTGGTCAAGGCATGTCATTTTATTTGGAAAGACTAGACTTTTTATTCTCCTCTTGCTAAAATTTTAGATAGGTTGTGATTAGTCCCTCTAAATTTATTTGATTTATATGGATTGATAAAAATAAAGAGCTTTTTTGGGATAGTAAACATATACTTGTTGAATTTTCTCAAATCTATAGTTTCCTTTGTTGCCAACAATGTTGTATTATAGTTGCATAAGAGGAGTGAGGATATTAAAACAAATATTGTAGATGAGGGCTCTATTCTTGACGTTGGGTTCTTGTAGCATGGGACATGGTTGCTAAAGATGTGTTGTATGATCAATATCACTAGCTTGTGTAGAGTGGTTGATATGATTGGCACTTTTCGGTCTCTTGAGCCAAATAATCATTCTTTTTAACAAACTTTTTCGACCATCTTAATACTTCTCATATGATTGTATCTACTCATCTTTTATTGCTTTTGGTATTGTTGATGTTATTCTTAGTGGCATAGAGGATTGTTCTCATGTTGGTGTTGTTCTTGATGTCTAACACTATACTAATGTGCATGCTATTCCTAATTCAATTGCTAGAAAAAGGGGAAAATGTAGCTATTAATGTTTTTGGGAAAGATGATTAATTTTATATTGGTATTTCTTCTAATAGAAAATGTAATGGTACCTTTTCCTCATTACTAGTTTTTCCTATTAGAATGTTTCTAATGTCCTAGTTACAAAAGTATGTGGATTTCAAATTTTTATCTTTGGAGAGGAATTCTAAAGCTTTTATTAGAAAATTGAAGGGTGAAATTTTTTCTAGTTAAGTGGCAAGTTGGTTTTCTTTGTAATATGGCTCTAGTTAAATTTGTATGTAATTTACCCTACTTATTGTTAGTTTTTGTGTAGTTTCTATTATATATGTTCCCAATTTGTAGTGTTGAAGTGATGTTATTGACTATGGTAGAGTTTGTGTGATCATGTTTGGCCCTTTTGATGATGGCTTGAACATTTATTTGTAGAAAATGTTCAATTTTATGAATTGTCTTTGGTTCCCTTCCTTTTAGTTTAGGCTAAGAGGTGGTTTGGGTTACAATATTGGACTATTTAGATTTGTTATCCCTTTATTCCACATTTATTTCCTTTTTGTCTCTTCTAACTTAATGTATATATCTTTGCGATCAATTGTTGATATAAACTATATTTATAAACTATTTTTAATATTAAACAAATATAATAAACATGAAAATAATTCATATATATCAAGAAAAAAGAAAGAAGCTACTACACTAAATTTTACATCTTTTTATTATCTACAATAGGAACTATGTTATATACCTCTATTATTTTGAGGGCTATAACTATAAGATCCACTTCTATTTGAAATGGATTGAAGAGAAGAAAAGTCACATCCTATGTATATAGGTTTGAGACAACATCCCTTTTACAAATGGGCTAGAGATAGATAAATTGTATATGATAGTCAATCTAAATTAGAGCAAGTTCAATATTTCTATGCATCACTTATTTTTTTCATCTAGGAAATATACTATGACCAAAGTAGAAGACAATGGGTTCAATTTCACATTGAACCAAAGCTAAATTTGTATAAAGCTAGCAAATTCATATAGTTCTAGTAGTGACATAGTAGAGTGGGAGTATAGCCTATGATTATATTATATTAAAATATATTGAAAAAGCTAGGCCTAAATGATAAATTTTTAAGCTATAGAATCATACAATATTACATCACAAATGAGTTGAAAAAAAAAATAATAATAATAAAATAATAGAATCAACAATCATATCAACAACACAAAGATTTAGATGGCCAAATCTCAGTAATACACTAGAGAAATATCCATAGAACAAAATATCAATATTCTTACTACAATTTTTACAACAGTCATTATAGTTCTCTTTTTAAATTACAAAAATATATGCAATATCTTCAACATAACAACACTAATAGATCTAAACTAGCCTGATTTTCTCTTTAAAAAAGTAGATTTTTAACATAATTTTTTTGCTTTAAAGACTATTGCCCCAAAACCCCATTTAGAGAGATCCCAACCCAATGAACCCCGCACCCCTCTTGACGCCCCAAAGATAGATTGATCTAAAAATGAAACACAGGTCCAAATTTTCACACGTTCTTGCAATTCCAAGAGGATAGTCATATCCTTAAAACAAAAGACAAATGGGGAAGCGGGTTAGAATTGTAGTGAAAAATATTTATTATGTTTATCATTGAGAGCTATATTTGTAGTCACTGCATAGGCCAAATAAAAATATTGATCCTAGATTGTCTGATGTAACCAATGAATCTGATGGGGCGCCGATCCCAGCTCAGTTGGTTAAGGTGTTCCCTGTCACAAGGCGCCCACCATGGGTTCAACTCTCTGGCACTCCCGTGGTACCGGTTGGTGTGTCCTTTCAGCACTACTGGTCATGGTAAAAAGTTTACCGACAATGGGGGGTTATATCGGGAGCCGTGCTACACCCAATTCCCCTCGTTAAAAAAAAAAAAAACCAATGAATCTGATTTCCACATAATCAAAAGCAAAATTTAGAAACAGTCAAACAAATATTGAAAATAATTTTGTTCTCAAAAAAAGTGCACCTATCATTCAAAGAAAGATCCATTTTCTTCAATGAATTAAAAAAGACCATTGATGGTACACGAACATGTAGGTTGAGAATAAATAACCCAAGATCATTTGCATTTCCATAATCCAAATTTAAAAGAACTTCTAACCCTGAGAGAACAGTCATAAGCCATTTGAGGGCACTTTTTCCATTCGAGAAAGTATGTGCATGCCAAAAAGAGAATGAAGATCGCTGAGGAAAAATGAAAAGCAGATTGAAAATTTAGGCAGGCTTGAAATTCAATTTAGGCATGGTGGAAATTAATAACAGCAGGTGGCTTGAATTTTCGGCAAAGTAAATGTGCTAGCTACGGAGAGTACGACCGTGATTTGAAATTTGCTGCCGAGTTACAGTACTTCCCTACAAAATCGCTCAAATTATGCATGAGCCATGGGATGACCATAACATAGCCAGTGCCGGACATAGGGCATCTCTATGCTTTGCATCATCCCCAAAAGGAAAAAACAAAATAAAAAGAGAAAAAGCCAATGTATGACATATAAAAGAAGAGAGATACAAATAGAAGTGTACAAAGAGAGTGAAAACATCAAACACACGATATGGGGGAACACAATACACACATGAAAATTGAAAAAGAACAAAGGGACAAGTAATGCAAATGTAAATCAACCATGTTAACTAAGTTATTGGTTTCTCAACCTTCAATGGTTAAGCTAGAAAGGAATAACATAGTTAAGAGACAAAGACAAATGCATTACAAGGAGAAGGCTAACAAATTCTTGCCCTCAACAAAGTGTAAAGGCAAGAATGAGCCGAGGTGGTGATGTGAAAGAATCATGCAATAGTGAGAATAGGGAATTCTATAACTACATGGCATGATGAAGGGATTTATATTGTTTTAAGGTATGATGGGGAAGCAATCGGTATCAATGAAGTGATACTTACCCAGTATTTCCTTCAATGTCCAACATTCTTCTATTCGATGTCCAAGAATATGATGATATTTGTGAAATGGGATGTTAGAGTATTTCAGATGAATAACCAACCTATTCACAGGTGGTAAAAGTATAAGACCTATATTTAAGAGTAGTTGAAGTCTCCTTTCACATTCAGGTGGAGGATATGTGGGAAACATGATCTTTTTTAGTTTGTAAGCTCATTTTCTCTTTCTAGATTTTCCTTGTTCATGAATAGAAGGAGGAAGAGGACCTATAGGGATCATAACATCCTTGTCATTAGGAGGAGAAGGAGAATGTTTAAGTTAGGAGGAGCATTCAATATCAATGTTCCAGCATCCTAAATTATCCTAGGTTGAAGAGGATGTCTATCAAGATGAGAAGGATCTTGAAATCCTAGTCCTATTGTGTGTGCTTCAGATGATTTTTGTTCAAGAAGTTGATGGATGTCATGTTCATATTTTGTGTCACAACCTTTTTTACTTAAGATAGTGAATCCTTTACCATATGTCTCTTAAAGGTTGATGGGAGTGTTTGTGACTTTGTGATCATAAAAGGGATGTGAATGTGATTGGTGAGAGGAACTAGGTCCACTTGAGGGAGGGACCTTAGGTCCTATAGTGACTTCAGGATGTAAGTATGCAAAGTGATTAGGAGGTGCAATAGTGGGAAGGTCTTGTGACCTCATGGAGGGTTAAAAGGCCGCATTTTCTTCTAAGTTATCAAGGAAATCATTGTAGAACTTATTCATGCTAGCATAATCTCCTCCAATGATGTCTACTTCTCATGGAGGATAATCATGAGGAGTTAAAGGAGCATGAGGTTGTTCAGGATCATAAAATATGCATAACAAAAAGCAATGAGTTAAACCAAAGTGCACCTAGGAAAAATCTAATGAATCTAGAATGTTGTGGATGCTGGTTGAAATCACTGATTTTTCATAGTGGGACCCATTCACCTAGGGTGGTGAACTAGTCCCCCTCCTGGTAAAAAATTGTCAAAGCAAGTTTCTGTCTGTCGGGATCCAAAATCTAAAAAAAAAAAATAGTCCTAAGGTGGGACTCATTCACCATGAGTGGAAAATCAGTCCTCTCCTAAATTTCTAAAAAATTAGGAGATAACTCTGCAACACCAGATTTGGAAATCACTGCTTGTTGGGTTGTCAAAGTCAATTCTACATAAAACCTTCTCCAAGCTTGAAATAAACTTAAGTTTACTTGAAGCACCTAGTTGACTTGTAAACCAATTTTCAACATGAAAAAGCTTGTCAAATCTGCATACCTAGGTCTACAAACAAACATGCAATAGGGGAAAAATGGTTTAAGGTTAGTGAATAGGGGTTTTCCTTGGTCAAACCCCACTTTTGGTAATCAAACCTTTAATAAAATAATGAAATGCATGGGAATGATAAACTAATAACATGCAATTGCTATTTAACTTACCAAACCCTTGATGATGCAAGTCTGAAGTAATGTCAATGGCTGCTCCAAAATTCTTGAATAATTCTTGAAAAGATGTTGTAAAATGTTTGAATGCTTGAATGAATAGGTGAATAAGTGAGCTTGATCAATGGGGGTTGAAATTTGGTGAAAATCACTTATTTATACACACTTGTTCCTTAGTTACCCATTCATACCTCATCACATGCCGACATCAATTATTTTTGAATAAAATCCTGAAAGGAAATTTAAAATATTTTGAATTTGGGGCCAAGGGGGATTGATTCGCCACCCATGGTGAATGGGTCCCTCTTAGGACCTAAAAATTTGTTTCAGGAAATATGTTGTATTTAATGTTGTTTGTTAGGATAATACTCAAAAATACACTTAATTAAGCATATGAGAGCATAAAGGGGTCAAATAAAGCATAAGAAAAGGATAAATAGTGAAGACATGCCTAGAAAAGTATGAAAGCTTGTTACAAGACTTTAGAACACTTCAAAATAGGACTTGTTGATGAATAAAAATGTGATTTTTAGGTGAATTGTAATTAATAGAGTCAAGAAGAATGTAGAAATGTCTTACAACACTTCACAACACCTTCACAAGACTTAATTTTTTGAATTTTAGTACCTAAATAAGCATGTTCAAGCCATGTTGCAACATAAAATTAGAGAAAAATAGTTCCAACACCATGAAACAAAACCTAAAAGGCCATGAAAATGACAAGGGGCCATTTTTCTACAGCACAATGTTATTATTGATGGTGGTAGCACCGACAATCTTTTTTATGAGGAAATGGTAACTAAGTTGCATTTGGAAAGAAGGCACCCACATCCATATAGGATTGCTTGGTTGTAAGATGATCGTAAAGTTTTGGTAAATGAATAATTTCTAGTAAAATTTAAGATAGGTGATTATCATGATGAAGTTTTATGTGACATAATGTCTATAGATGTTCATCACCTATTTTTGGGAAGCCCTTGGAAGTTTGACAAGTGTGTAGTACATGATGGGTATGCTAATACATACTCCTTGTTGAAGGATGGAATCAAACACAAGTTGAGGCCCTTGAGTAAGGAAGAATGAAAGTTATGTAATAAAATTGTAAAATGTTTGATTCACAGAGTTTTAACCAAATAGTGGAAAAGGATTAGGATGAATATTTTTATTTGCTAATACAAGTTGCAGTAGTATGGATTGCACTCAATAAAGATAAAGTGAAGGTTTTGGTGGACAAAGAAGAGGTAAAATCTATTTTTTGTGAAAATGATGTTGCTGATTTATGTGAGCAAGATAATATTTGTGTAGAAGAATATATATTGTAGCAATAAGTACATTAGAGAATGAAGGCCTTAAAGTTGTGGGCAAGGAATAAGGTGAGAAAGTGAATGTTGATTGTTTTGGTGAGATTCCCTTTGCATTAGTTGATGATTTCTCATTTGATAAAGAGATTTGTATGGATGATAGTTTATTGCAAGATGAAAGGGAAGAATATTTTGATTATGTTAGTGAAATTGAACTAGACATAGAGGAGGGAAATGGAAGGGATGAATATTTTGATTCTATTACTAATGATGAATTTGCAGCTGAAAATTACTTTTGGGAGATATAGGAGAGGAGGAACACATGAAGAGACTAGACATGAAGAGGTAAGAGAGAACATTCATAAAATGAATTTTTAGTACAAAACTCATGTTGATTTGAAGAGGAGATACAAATACAAAGAGTTTCAACTTGGTGATGAGGAGATGGTTCATTTGAGAAAAGAGAGGTTTCTAGTGGGAATTTACAAGTTGAAAATGAGGAAGATTGGGCCTTGCCAGATTGTGGGAAAACACAAATTAGGTAATGTTTATAAAGTAGAATTTCCAAGTGAACTCAATTTTTTTGTAATTTTCAATATTTTTTATCTAACCATGTTTAATTATTTTGAAAATGATGAAGTTATAGTAGATGTGCAACAACAAGCATAAACATCAAGTTTAGGGAAAGAGCATATCGAAACTATTCTTGATTGTAGGGTGAGTAAGAGCACTAGAAGAAAATAATGCATGGATTACTTGGTAAAATGGATTGGAAGGTCTCTTGAGGATGCTTCTTGGTTGTCTCAAGCTGAAATTACTCATCTTGGCTATCCTCTTGGAAAATGATGAGATCACTTTTTCTTCTACCATGGGTGTCTGATGCAGGAGCATCCATGGCATAGTGGCTATCTTCTGTGAACAAAAGAGGCTCAAATTTTTGTTGCAATATTGTTGTGAATTGAATTTCATGTTTATCTTGTGAAATTCATTTTTTTTTTGAATTTGAATGTCATGAAATATTGGAATTTGAAAATTTCAATTTGGAGTAAATTTGGGTCAAAATAGGATAAGGTGGTGTAGTGGAAAAAATGTTTTAAATGAAAAAATCATGAAAAAGAAAAAGAAAGTGTGAGTTTCTTGGAGACCACTAATTTGAATTGTAACTCCAAATTTGAAATTCCTCAACTCCTAAAAAATAGGGAATTAGGAGGTGGGCACCCAAGTTGGGAAAAGCTGATTTTTGCTTTCATGGGAAAATCTAGAAGGCCATTCAAGCATTTCCGACCATTCACAACATGTTTTTGAGTTTTTAAAATATATTTTTATTAATTTTGATTAATGCAAATTAATTTAATGTAGAGTCACAAAAAGGGGCATGGGTTTTTTAAATGGGTTTGAAATGACAAGAAATTTAAATGAAATGCACTCACATTTCATTTTTATGGTGGTTTTGGAGTTGTTTAATGAAAAAACAATTTTTTTTTTGAGACAAGCTTTCTAGAATACAGGAAAAGGAGAAGAGAAGAGCATAGCATACCTCTAGGAAAATGATTTGATGGTGTTGTTGCAGATTGGGGATTGATTATAGAGTTCTAAACATCACCCTTTGTTGTAGATTTCTGTATTGGGTTGCTATGAGAAGTTTTGTTGTTGTTGGAGAGTATTTGTGTTGCAAATCTTTTATTATATTTATTTTCCTCTAGTATTGTAAGGGCTTGTTGTAGTCGTAGACCTTTTTTTTTATTGTAATTTGATTTGAAGAAATTAAATTGAAATTGGAGTTGTTTGTTGCAAGTTGCAAACTAGAGTTGCACGTTGTTGTAAAGATTTTTTTTTTGTGAAAAATATTTCTTAGAATTGTGTGAGCTATTTAGAATTAGTTTCCATTGAGTAATCTACTTTTATTAGTTCCATACATAATATAATATAATATAGATCTATAATAATAAAATAATAATACAAATTTACTTGTTATAAAAATATATAATAAATAAAAACAAGAGTAAATATATAATAACATAATAATTTTCATATCATAAAAGTTTACCAAGCATCACTGGTCACATGAAAAAAATTTATAGGGGGGTGGAGGTGGCTACTTGATTTCAATTCCTACAATCTAAAATAATAAAAATTTAATTACATTATAAAAAAATTATAATAATAATAAATATATAGTAAATTTATTATATAATAATATATGTTAATAATTATAAATTTTGGGGATGGATCCATGCGACGGCTGGGTGCTAGCTAGGGCCCATGTGCCCTAGCTCTTCCAAGCTCCATTTTGCCTATGACTGCTAGCCGTGACTGTGGTGCGATCTCAATGGGGGTTTTTACTTGTGTTTAGGGGTACGTGGGTTGGCTTTGGGGTCCAATATTTGTTTGGTTGTGGGAGAACTTTTTGCCTGTGTTTTTTGTTGTGCTCAACATTTTCTTGGTGGGTGGTGTTTTGCGATCTGAGACTGTGAGTCTCTTGTTCTATCTCTCTTTTTTGGTGTGGTTGTGTTATTTGGTCCATGGAGAATCAGGGTTTTGTTTTGTCTTAGATTTCCTCTAGGGATTTGGAGATGGCAGAGTTGTCTTCTTTATTGCATGCCAATGTTAAAGATCAGATGGGTAAACCCCTATTTGGAGATGGGGTCTCCTCCTCAAAAGGGATGTTTCGAATTAAAAAAGTAAACGGATGTTTGGAGAGATCTGAGGATCGACTAGTTTTAGCTATTCAACCTGAACAAGTTTCAAAGGATGTTGAATATTGGTGTAATCATGCCCTTATTTGCAAATTTTTGGGCCTTCGTCTTTCTCTACCTGTGTTGGACTCCTGAGCACATCGGGTTTGGAATCTTGAAGGTGACATGGAGATTATTATGGCAACTAATAACTATTTTCTGGTCATCTTTTCAACCATGTCGGATAGGAATAGGACTTCTGAAGGAGGCCCTTATTTCTTTAACTAGGTGGGGCTTTTCATCAAGCCTTGGCACATGGGCTTCAACTCTGTTGAAGAGATCCCCTCGCGGGTACCTATGTGGGTTCATTTGTCGGGACTTCCTTTGGAATTTTGGAGGGAAGATATTCTTCACTCAATTTCATTGCTTCTTGTAAAACTTGCGGGATTAGCTACACAAACTCAAGATCGTAATGTAATTTCTTTTGCTCGTATTTGTGTAGAAGTTGATTTAAATAATCTGTTACTAGAATCTATGGAAACTTGCATGGGATCTTCTTCTTGGATCCAGCAGCTGGATTATGAGACCCTCCCTTTTAGATGTTGAATTTGTCATGAATATGGTCATTTACACTGCAAATGTCCCAGATTGAAGTCATTCCCCTTGGCTGACTCTGGACCTCCTAGGGGGGACAAGGGGAAGGCTCCTTTTTCTAATGAACCTATAGATAATGAGGGTTTTACTCCAGTTAAGTCCCATAAAAAGGCAATGGAAAGAAGAGAACCTAGTTGGATAGACAGAATGGGGGTACTTTTAATAGATTTGATGTTCTTGAAGATTTAGTCCAAGAGGAAGGTATTCTAGTTGAGCTCTCTTCTAGGGCTAAGGGTCTGCATGAAGTTCAGGATGAGGATACAAAGAAGGAGGATCATATTTTATCTCCAGGGGACCTTCAGGTTGAGAAGATAGCTATGGATCTGCCTTCTCAGGTTTAGGATATCAAGGATCTCAAGGGGTCACAGGCTTCGAAGGGATCTATTGTGGTGGCTCCTAATCCCCCTACTCCTAAGGGGGCCTCAAACTCTGTGAAGGGTAACAAAGCTCCTCCTGTTTTAAGCTTACAACAGAAATCTCTTAAAAGGGGGCCTCTTGATAAACCGTCAAGGAGTGGAAGGAAGATTGATCAAGAGAAGGTCAAGATTATGGGTGATACTTTGGTTGAGTCTAGGTCTTTGAAACCCATTGATGCCCACTTCTCCCACCCACATAAATGATTGT
This sequence comes from Sequoia sempervirens, assembly GCA_007258455.2. NCBI lineage: Eukaryota > Viridiplantae > Streptophyta > Pinopsida > Cupressales > Cupressaceae > Sequoia > Sequoia sempervirens. The sequence continues at coordinate 16,172 of VDFB02342115.1, forward strand.
TTTATCATGGAATGTAAGGGGGTTGAACAATATTCCTAGACAAAAAGGTTGTTCGCAGACTAATTGAATCTCAGTCACTCGATGTGGTTTTTATTTAGGAAACTAAGCTTACCGTGGATGGTTTGGCTAATTGTGCTTCACGTATCTAGCCCCAGGGCAATTGGTAGGTGGTGGGTACTTTGAATAGTTCAAGGGGGTGGCTTGCTTCTGGAACCCAATGAATGTGCTCCCCTTATGGTGGATTTCTAGTCGGTCTTCCATTCCTCTGGTAGCCTCTTATTTTGCAACTGGAGAAAGGTGTTTTTTATCCAATATTTATGCTCCTACTGATCTTTTAGGTAAGTCAAATCTCTAGGCTCACATTAGATTCATCTAGGCCTTGGACCCATTTCTCCCTTGGATTTTGGTTGGTGATTTTAATGTCATTACTTTCCTGGATGAAAAACATGGTGGGATAGCCAGGCTAGACCCATCTGCAACTCTGCTTAGGGATATGATTGGTTCCTTGAATCTCATTGATGTGAAGCCAACCAATGGGGTATTTACATGGAATAATAGGAGATGTGGTGTTGAGGCTATCTCATAAAGGCTTGACAGATTTCTTGTTTCCTACTATTGGATGAACAATGGGTTGATCACCAGTTCAGAAATTATCGATTGGAGGGGCCCTGATCACTCGCCTATTAGGCTCTCTGTCATCGCTTATGGAGTCACCAAAAATGCCTCTTTCAAATTTTAGCTGATGTGGTTAAGAGATCAGTCTCTGCATGATCTTATGTTGGATTGGTTGTACGAGGGGATGCCTGCCCATGGGACGGCCATGTTTACTTTTAGTAAGAGGCTTTAACATGTGAAGTTCAAGCTTAAGAGATGGAATAAAAAAAATTTTGGGAACCTACATGCTCAAAAGATGGTTGCTTAGTCCAAGTTGGACACCATCACTCATCATATTTGAGACCAAGGGTTGACCTTTGATCTAAGTAAAGCTGAGTCCTTGGCTCTTAAGGGATTGGAAGAGTGGGAACTTCGGGAGAAGATCTTCTGGAAGCATAAATATCGTGTTGATTGGATTTAGGAAGGGGATAGGAACACTAGATTCTTTCATAATTTGGTTAAGGCTCAGAGACAAGGGAATTCTATCTCCTCTCTTGTTTCGCCTAATGGGGATCAGCTCTCTTCTTGTGCTGATATTTCTAGGGAAGCAGTTAATTACTTTTCAAAGCTATTTTATAGGGAGGATCTTGCTGCTAGGGTTGAGGAGAGGGCCATCTTGGATTGTATTCCTCACCTAGTCTCTACTGAGATGAATGGGGCTCTCTTAGGTCCTATCTTGTTACCTGAATTGGAGACAGTGGTGTTTAATATGAAAAAAGGTAAGGCTCCTGGACCGGATGGGTTTCTGATTGAGTTCTTTCAGGAGTTCTAGGAAATAATAAAGTTTGATCTCCTCTAGGTGGTTCAGGAATCACATAGGAGTAAACAGATGCTCAAGTCCATGAACTCTACTTTCTTGGCTCTCATTCCTAAGAAGGAGGGCACTGATCAGCTGGTTCAATTCAAGCCTATTGCTTTATGTAATGTTGTTTACAAGATCATCACCAAATTGATTGTTGAGAGGCTAAAACCACTCCTTGGTACTCTGATCTCTGCTGAGCAAGGTGGTTTTGTTGAAGGGAGAAAATTTTTGGATGGTGTTGTGATAGCTATGGAAGCTATTCATTTTATGGCTAACTCTAAGGTTTAGGCTATGTTTATTAAACTTGACATGTCTAAAGCTTATGATTGGGTGAGCTAGGAGTTCTTACAGAAAATTCTCTTGGCTTTTGGCTTTGATGAGGAGTAGGTGAATTGGGTTCTTAGTTGTGTGACCTCGTCCTCCTTCTCGGTTCTCATTAATGGGGAACTTTTAGATTTGTTTAGTGCTTCTCGAGGACTCTGGCAAGGGGACCCTTTATCTCCTTATTTATTCATTATAATGGTGGAGGGTCTTGGAAGATTTATTAAATCTCAGGTGAGGCAGGGTCTCATCCATGGTTGGAGCTAGAGCAATTATCTCCCTTCCTACTCTAATATTTAGTTCGTGGATGATACTGGGCTGATTGGCAAGGCTAGAATTAGTGAGGTAGTGAACTTCAGGAGAGCTTTAGACATCTATTTGAAGGCTTCAAGTCAGTGTATTAATGATGACAAATCCTTCATTTATTTCTTCAATACTCCTCAGCTTATTCAGAGCAAGATTGTGAGGATCCTTATATTTTAGATCAGTTCTCTTCCCTTGATGTACCTTGGGATCCCGTTGGCTTTGGGATCTCAGTGTAGAGATTACTGGCAAGGAATTTTGGATAAATTCTAGAGTAAGGTTAGTCATTGGACTTACAGATGGTTATCCTCTACTGGGAGAGTGGTTCTTCTAAAGAGGGTGGTGCAGTCTCTCCCCATTTATAGGTGTTGTGTGTAGGTTCCCCCATCCACCTTTGTGTGGGAATTTGATGCTCTATCTCGGCAATTTCTTTGGTTAGGTAGCCTTCTCTCCTCAAAGTGGAGTTTAGTCAAGTGGGAGTCTGTCTGCAGGCCGAAGCATGTTGGGGGCCTTGGTCTTAGGTCTATGGCTCTTGCTATCACAGCCTTGGCTACCAAGCTGTACTACAGGTGGTGCAACAATCAAGATCGGGATTGGGCCAAGATTCTTGCCCACAAGTATCTTCTTAGGGCTGATAGCCTTGATGTGTTATGGCTTGCTTTGTTGGGTAAAGGTTCTTGTATTTGGGATACCCTTAAGAACGAAGCTCAGTTGATTAAGGAGGGTCTCTTCTAGATCTGTAATAGAGGCTCTGATGCTCTATTTTGGCAAGACTCTTGGGATGGTCACCCTCCCATTCTTTCTAGCTTTCCTCAGCTTCAACCTCTTTGCCATATTTTTCTGATGCTAGTTGCATTAAGGTGGAGCATTTTAAAATTGTCAAGTGTATTTTTTAGGCGATGGTGGCTTACTAGAAGGACCTACAGGAGTGGCCCATGGGTGGTTCTGATGAGGATCGTGCTATTCTTACTAGAGTTTTAAAGGGCAGGCTCTGTAGCTCCCTTAATGCGAGGGACGTTTTGGCTTGGATTCCTAGTCAAAAAGGTAAATTTATTGTTGCTCAAGGCTATGCTATGATTGATAGGAACTTACATGGTCCAGCTGAGGTGCAATGGTGGAAGAAGGTATGGGACAACTTCTTTTGGCCTAAATGCAATTTTTTCTTGTGGTTCATTGCTGAAAAGAAGTGTCTCACTTGGAAAAATCTTTGCAAGTGAGGTTTTCAAGGACCTTCTATTTTTTTTCTTTGTTCACACGGTGAGGAGTGTACCTCCCACTTGTTCTTTCTTTTCCCTTATTCTAGAGAGATATGGCATAGATGGTGAGAGGCTTCGCATCATGGTTGTATTTATGCTACCTCCCTTATTTATTTTTGGAAGAGTTTGGACAGGCCTCCAGCGAAGACTTCTTTTCTGCAGGTGCCCTGGTCTATTGGGCCTATTTTCATTCTCTAGAACCTTTGGCTGGAAAGGAACCGTAGAGTTTTTTGTGGCTCTAATTTGAGAATTTTTCAATTGTGGAAGAAGATAATTAGTAGGATTCAAGAGACTATTTCTGCTAAGTGTGATATGTCTGAAAATATTGATCCTGGTGATCTTGTTATTTTGCGAAATTTGAACCTAGGGGATAGTAGAAGGGGATGCTTTGCCAAAAGAAGGCCCCATTAGCTCAGGCAATGGGTCTGTCGGGATGGGAGCTGGATGCCTCCACCGGTGGGGGTCCTAAAGATTAATACTGATGGTTCTTCTCGTGGGAACCCTGGTCATGCTGGTGTTGGGGGTATTGGTAGAGGTAATGATGGTGGTGCAGTTTTTTTTTCTCTATATACAAAGGTCAGCACTCTAATAATCTGATGGAGGGCCTTGCTATTAAGATTGCAGTTGAGCATGGATTCTCTTTATGCTAGAGGAGGATCATCTGTGAGTCAGATTCTCAGATTGTTGTGGATATGTTGAACAACTAGAGTTTGGATGATGTTAGTTGGCAATTAGCCTCTGTGGTTAGACAGATTCAAAGTCTATGCAGTTCCGTGGATTATGTCTCCTTTTGTCATATCCCCAGAGAGTGGAACAGAGTGGCTGATTGTTTGGCGAAGTGGGCCTCTGCGAATGCAGATGGCTACAATATTAGTGGAAGGGATGAGTTACCTTTTGATTATCTTGGGACCCTGGAGAGGTTTAAAGTGGAAGAAAGGAATATGTAGTGTTGTTGTTGGTTGTTCCGGTGGTGGTCTTGATTTGGTGGGCCTCTGACCTTTGCCTTGTACTTTGGATTTGATTGAATAAAATTTTTACCCCTTCTTTTTAATATATATATATGTTAATAATTAATTGTTGAATTTTATTATTTATTTAATTTACAATTAATTTAATTTAATAAAAATTTAATTATATTATATTTTTTTGATAATAATAATAAATATGTCATATAATAATATATGTTAATAATTAATTGTTTAATTTTATTATTTATTTAATTTACAATTATTTTATTTTAATTTAAACTTATTTTAAAAAATATTTTATTTTACATTAAATATACTTAAAAATTATTTTTAATTTTATTTTATTTAATATAGACTTAAGCGCCAAAAATAAATTGTGTCCAAATTGTTTAAATAACTTAAGCACCAAATATTTTTAAAACTAATTAATAACTAACAGTCACGCTGTCCCCGCTACCCGTCTCCTCCATCTCCTTCCGTTAATGTATCCATGGGTATAATTTATATGTCCATATGCATGTTATACATGTTGTGATATATGTCATGTGCATAAACTTGCATTCTTGCAGGCAGAATATATCTTTCGACCCACACTTTTTTATGTATCATTCCTTTCAATCAATAAAAAAATTAGATATACCTTTTTCATTAAAAAGAAAATCCATAGAATAATAAAAGGATAAGATGAAATATGAATTGAATGGTTGCAATGACACAATGTGTTTTAATCACACTTCCGGACAAAAATTCCCAATAATAGGCTAGCTCAAATTATGAAGAAATCTGTGCAGCCAAATAATGTTTCAAAATATCAATGTGAACGTCCAGTGAGCGGTTTCCACGTTGAGGAGGGGATAAAGAGTTGGCCCACATCTCAACCTCAAATTCGACCTCGCCGAGCTATAAAGTCTACAAACACCACCCGAATATTATTCAACAATCATTTCAAAAGCGAGTCGAAGAGAATCTAATTTTTCTCAGCACTCATCAATGGCGGCCATGGCTTCAATTATGACAAAAGTTCCGGCAGGCCTTAACTACGGGTCAGTGCAAAGGAACAGAGTGGGTCATATCAGTAGGTTGCCAAACAGTAACCTCCAAGTCAAGTGCCTTTTACAGGTTTGCAATTTTGTTGTTCGTTTTTGCAATTAGAGTATATTTTTTAACTGTAGCTTTGTCTAATTTCTTAAAATTTGTTGCGTGGATCAGGAACCAGAGCCGCCATTCACTATAGAAGGCGTTTCTCCTTCAAGCTCTACCCAGGCAAGGAACACTTCAAATGCCCAATTTATAGTTTGTATTTTTTTTTATTTTGATTGTGTTTGCATTTTTGTCATCGACTTTCCGATCACACTCCATGATTTATCATCAGGAAGAGAGAGAGTAAGGAAGAGAAAATTGTTTTAGATCACACTCCATGATCCATCATCAATTTTCTCTTCCTTGCTCTTTCTCATCCTGATGATGAATCATACAGTATGATATGAAATATTGATGACAAAAAACGCAAACACAGTCAAAACTAGAAACAAAAACTGATTCAGAATTATGAATTGTAAAAACTTGATATCTTTATTTGTCTAATGTGTTATAATTTATGGATCCAAAGCAGACGTCCGCTTCTCCTTCAAGATCTGTCCAGGTTAGGACCAAGGTTGAGTTTGTGATGGAGCTCGCCACTGGAAGGGCGGCCATGTTGGGATTCTTGTCGGCCATTGCAGTGGAGGCTTTGACCGGAAGAGATTTCTGGTCGCAGCTTTATGGTGGAGGAGCGCAGTGGCTTATTTTAATCGAAACAATAACGCTAGTGGGAACGTTGGTGCCCTCTTTCCAGGGAATATTTCTTTCGGGGCCACTATTTTCATCCTCAGCAGAGTTGTTGAATGGGCGCATTGCTATGGTTGGCGTGGTGGGACTGGCCATCAATGAATACGTCAGGGGGGGACCTCTTCTATAAACACCTAAATAGGCGGTGGACTACAGTCAATGTACTTGTTTACTGACTATTTATCACTAGTGTCTTGATCAAGACACACCCGTCAGGCTTGGATGCTTTATGTGGCCGTTTTTTAATTTTATATTACAGCTTTAAACTGTATAATTTGACTTTTGTATATTTTTTATATAACCGTATATATTGCACATAAAAATTTATTATCGGTGAATTTAACATAGTATTCTAATTTGTGATATTAATATGGATTATTTTATATCGTTTAATACAAAAAAATTTACAAATCAATTTAGAATGTTTTCCAAAAAGATAGAATGTAATTGTTTTCAATTTTTATAATAGTTTTAATAAGATTATCTTGAATATTTTATAATATGAATTTACAATTTTTTATTCTTGAATATTTTTAATATGAATTTACAAAATTTTTTTGTTAATTTTGAGTTAATTTAATATTTTTGCATTTATTTATTATTAATTATTGTTGTTTTCTAACTTTACATTCATTTTTTAAAATATATATAGGACATCGACATGATTAATAATAGGCACTTTGGATTTATCATTGTTTGTGTATAAAAAATTGTATCTTTAGATTTATTTACTTTCTTTCAAAATTTAATTTTCCATATCTTAAAATTCTATCAAATTTTATCTTTGGAAAAAAAATCTTGATCTTGGATGACTATGGGGCGCATTGAAAAAAAAGTTCCTATAAAAATAAAATTAAATCTTATTAGAGATTAAATAATTTTTTTATATATAATTACTTTTTTAAGTGTTTATTAGAATTATTAAGAATTATGATTCCTTTTTTAAAGTACTTAGTTAATTTAAATGATACAAATAATATATTTCAAAATAACAACTAAATTATGTACATTAGATAAAAATTTATATTGTTTTCATTTTTAATATGTATGATTAATAGAATCAATACAAATTTTATTCTAATATAGAATATTTTATATAATTTGATTCATAACTTCAAATTTTTTGGACAAACTATACTTTTCATAAAATGCCAAATAAATGGCACTAAAATAATCAAATCGTCATAAATTTTCATATGACAGATAGAGGTGATCATGAAATTCTAGGCCTGACATCAATAGTATAATCTCTTCCTATTCAAACACAAACTTCAATCTTGAAATCTCTCAATTGCCACTAATTGGTTAACCATGCAACTCTAAAATTTAGTTTTTGGGCTTCAATTTTACTTTTGTTAATGTTCCAAATAGTTTTAGAATGCTACTAATTAGTTGATAGTGCAACTTTAAGATTCAAGCTACTAAGCATATTCATACTAGATAGGTCTTCTTCAATAGACAATCACAAAAAGTTCGTGAAAATTAACAATTTCCTTGATTTGAATAATCTACTAATGTTGCCTCTTGATACACTAAGCTCCTAACCTTTCATTATCTTGTTTAACTCAATCTAATATCCTTTTGTGCTAGAAGAAATGAATATTCTTGTATAAAATCTCTATGAAATGACTATGTATATTTCAAAATATACAAAGCCATGTAAAATAAGTGCACAAACCTCAAAAATATTTAACTATTAAATTATGGAATCCTAAGGCCAACATTTAATAGTTGAAACTTAATTAAAAAAAATATGGATAGTACTATAAAAAAATTATAATTTACAAAAGTGGGGAATTATTTATTGTATTGTGGGGACATGAGATAACAATGCATTATTTTTTCAAGATAGATGCAATACCAAAAGAGTATAAGATACAAGGAAAATATTTTTTTGATATTGTACAATCTACAACTAGCACTTACACTAGAAGGAAATGTAATGGTTACACTAATTACAATTTATATAGAATGCCTTCTAAATTTGAAATTAGTATTGGCTAATTAAAATGCTAGTAATTTTTAAAAAGATCTTAAAAAAATGTTTATTGACTTGCAAATTTGAGATAAAGTCTCAAAATTAAAGAATCATATTTGAATTATAATGTTTTGTTTAACTATGTTTCCTAATTAATATTTTATTAGATTCAAATGTCTACATGGTTAGTGATAATTGTGTATTAAAATCAAAGAAATAAATATCTGAAAAATAATTATAGAAAATAACTAATAGAGGTTTTCACAAATCTCACAAGATTCTATGAAAAATGAAACCCATTGTTGCAATACACATACCGTACTTTGCATCAAATGATCAATTTTGACTAAGCTAAATGCAAGGAATGTGTATCTTAGTGTACCTCACAAATAAAACTATATTAGTAAATCATTAACAAAAAAACATTACATGTTTAGGTGCTTCTTGTCAAAAATCAACAACCAAAAAACCTTAGAGGAATAAATATAGCCTAGAGAAGATTGATTACATAATATGTACAAAAGTGAAAAAAAATAATGAGAGGTAGAAATCATATAATTTTACATACTCAAGTAATGCAACATATAATGATCAATGCACTCCTTAATTATGTTAGTGTACCTTTTAAAAGGCATTCCAAAATAAGATTCTATAGTCAATGTAGTCCCATACCATCTAACCCAACTCACTAAATTTGTGTATGATTTCATGTCTAGAATTTTTTAGTTTAATGATTTTCTTAAGCCTCATTAACAACTGAATTTCCCTAGCTTTCAAGATACTTTGGCAATCAAGACCTTAAATTTTCTGATATGACCAATTCACAACATTAAAAATTGTGGATGTACTTATCTATGCATTTTAGGTCTGTCCTAAAACCTTAATTGCAAGGTTTGATTAATAGTGAGATTCATGAATAATACTAATAATAATAGTTGTTTTAAATTCTCCCTCTTATTGCACTCAATAGTAGAAGATTGGGGTCATGGGTTTCCTCCTCATAGGTCCCATAGATAATCAACTTCCAGTAGCTTTTAAAATTTACAAGCTTCTTCTTAGATGCCTCATTTAACTATCACTTATCACAACTATGGAGAAAGTTGAAGGGGACCATTTTACACTACCATGCCCTTGAGGCTTGTCTTATGATTCTTTTTGCATTATTGAGATCCTTAGCTAGTCCTAAATATAAGGTAAGGAAATCATATCGAAGATAAAAAGGCCACATGAAACCCAATCCACTCTATAAAAATGGTATTTTTCTCAGTATACTTCATTGTAGGAATATTGTCAAGGATCACATTGACTTGGTATAGATCATTAGTCCTTTGATTCAAGACCTTAACATCATGCTCATTTAATGGCTTAGTGGTACAAAGATAAAAGGATTAATGTTTATTCATGTGAAAAATGTAGGGTGTGGTTTCAATCTAGTCAACCATGAGAAGCTCGCCTTGATTCTCTACAGTTTTTTAAAATCCTTTTGGGGATGTTTTGTATGGAAAGTTATAATAACTAGATGGAAACTCAGTGTTGATTGAGGTCAAAGCTTAATCTTCAAAATTAGATCCCCACCTTTAGGGTAAGTATGCATATAAATTACTAGTATATAGAATGGGTTGCATTAAAAACTTAGATAATTTATAGTATTAATAATTGATATGTAAAATGTTTTTTAATATCATAATAACACAAAATCAATGTTAAAACTTGTGAATAGTGAAGTCAATGCTTTGCAAACATGCTTAAAATCTTAAATATAATATTTAGAAAATAAATAAGCTTCTTGAAATAGCTAGAAAAAGTAAAAAAATTCTAGCCTAAATCTTTTGAAATTGAATTGCAAAATTTTTCTCTTCAAATTAGTTTTAAACTCATTTGAATTACTCAAAAAAAATTGGAAATGTTGTGTGAGTAAATTGTAAGGATTGAATTTTATTAAGAATAAAAAGTAATTCATATTTTTACTACATTTTTCTTGCATATACATCTTTAGATGTGAGCCCAACGCATATGGTGACTTTACATGCCAAACTCACAATGTACTTATGACAGGTCATTACTACTGACTTGCCTACACAATTTCATGAGCTTGTTGGCAAGTAATTTTCCTAACATTACTACTTTTTTCACTTGTATGTTAGGATGTAGGTTTTCTACATATGGAAAGTCTATGTGTGGTAGAATCACTAAGTACTTGTGCAATGAGTTAAACATTTTTATAAGTCTATTGATAAGTAATTCAACCAAAATTATAGCTCATGAAAAGTTTTTTCTATTAACGAAGCATTGAAGGTTCATAGTGATAGCCTTAATTAGGTGAAACAAAGGAAAAATGTTTTTTCTATTGTCCTAATTGCAAAAAACCTAGGCTGTAATGGGAGATCCAATTTTTCCAAGTTTCAATAAAGAGGGAGATCAACAAGGTGAATAGATTGACTATCAACCATGAAGGTGAACCAATTATACCTGTATCTCCTTCTTTTGAGCCTTAGAGATGGGTTAGAAATTATTTTAAATGATTAAACTAATTAAACTATATTGCATAATAGGGTAAATGTAATCTTTGAAAAATACATAGACTGAAAAAGTGAACTACAAGTAGATCTAAGAAGCAATAAAAATTGTGCACCTGCCATCAAAAGTTGGACCTAGCATGCAATGGAGGACATAGATTCCTAGGGGTATGGATCCCTAATAGGGGTCTTGGAATTGATTTAGGGGTCCTCTAGCACTAGATACGAGCTTTTGACTCACAGTTGTAGAGCTATTAGGATGTTGTTGGGTAATTCTATAGTTGAGTTTATGTGGCTTGACAAATTTTAGGGATTTGAATGCAATAATTGACAATTCTTCTTTAATCCTTCCTCAATTCTCTCCAAACCTATAATTTGCACATTCACAAAGGGAGGAAATGTTGGGCCATTTATGGGCTTGCCTTAGTCAAACCCCATGTAAGTGATTCCTAAAGAGAAGTGTACAAGTGTTTTCAAAGGGTAAGATGTCACCCTTTTCCATTGATGTCAAAGGGGGGAGTATTCAACCTAAAAATCACAAGGGGAGAGTGGTTTTTGAAAAGCTCCTCAAGATAGGGGGAGATAATAGTGTCTGAAAGACACAAAGAAAAGTAGTGTAATAGATGACTCAAAGAAAAGAATTTTAAGATCTATGTCTCAGTAAAGGGGTGTGTTGTTTGATGAAGAAATTCTTTTTTTGTTGATGTTCTTTCAAAGTTGTTTTTTCCATCAACGACAAAGAGGGAGATTACTGCAAGTATGATGTATGTGTTGTCATTGATGTCAACAGTATAAAGATTGTTGGAGATTGATTGGTTTTGTCATTAGTGTTGGGTATGTGTAGAATCATGATGGGCCAAAAAGTGGCAATATTATGGGTATTTGTAGGGTATGTGGCTGATGACCTTTTTTTACCCAAAATTGATGAAATGAAAAGAGTTTTTAGAGGAGATTCTTAGCTTTCCACCAATATAAATTATGCTTTAATTTGAATTTAATAAATTATTATTATTCATTTTCTATTAGAATTATGACTAAAGTCCTAATTGATAGGTTGATTGAAAAACATCTATAACTTTCAAACAGTATCACATTTTTTGAATCCAAAACATGCATCACATTCTATGCTTCACATACCATAGGATTAATAAAAGAAAAAATAAATTTCATTAAGTTTTGACCAAGTTAAGGTGGTCAAACATACGAGTTTTTATATTTTTTAAAAGTTGTAATAAAAAATTCATAATTAATTATTTACTTGGAAAAAAATTACAAAAAAAATGTATCACATCCGGACATGAGTCCTCTACTTATATTTATAAAAAAAATATTATCGTTTTATTATGGTTATGGTGGTCAGACAGACACCTACTTCTTATTTTCTCCCTAAAATTTAAGTACTATTGCATTGAAATTTCAAATTTTCACCTAATAGATTTTATTTATTTTTAAATAAACCTAGTAGTTTAGAAACTACATTCAATTTTCTAAAAATTCTATTCTTACATATTTTTTAAATAATATAGATAACTTATTCATATTTTTATTTCAAGTTGCCTAACATTAATTTTTCTGAATATTTTGCCACTTAAGGGCCTATTTTTTCCATGATGATCCTGCACATACCCTGTTGTTAACTCATAGTGTATGGAGATTGTTGGAGTTGTTGAAGAATATTGCATGACAAAGAGTTATGGTGAACTGTAGTTTTTTTTAATGTGTTGAGAGATGTTTGTGGTGTTGTTGATGCAGCTGGTTCAATTTTTTTCCAACTAATTTTGAGAAAATTTGAATAGGAGAGTGTGCAATGTGATAAAGTTGTGTTAAGTGTTGTGCTCTATATTGAAGTTATTATTTTTAACTAAATCTTCACAATTTGGGCACCTATAGCGACTAAACTGTGAGGAATTTGAAGATGGTACAAACTAGAGTCTCATCAAATTTTGTCTGTAGATTCTAAAAATATTTTTTTCAAAATTTTTGGAATCAAATTGCACTTCTTTTTCCATCTCCAAAATTGATTTTTTTCAGAAAACAACATTTTCAAAAATTGCTACTTAGGTATAATGCATAACTTTTTTCCATGAAGGATAAAATTCTAATTCTTTCAAATTTAGATTTGTAACTCGATATCTAGTGCTTCCACTTGGTGAGATATTTTTGAATATTTTTTCCTTAATCAAGTTTCAAGTCAAACCAATTACAATTCAAACATAGCATGAGTATAACGCGTAACTTTTTTGTATGTATCAAAATTTTATTTTTTTTGTTGGATCAAGGACTTCAATATCTGTGCACTCATATTTTTCAAAAAAAAATTAATAATCTTCTATTTTTCCACATGTGAAGAACAAAGAAATTCATTTTTGATGAAAACCTATGTTTAATAAAACTTAAAAACAAATACATAACAAAACCAAAACATATTAAAATTATATTCATTGGATAGCTTGTTAGAGGAATACCATAATCATTTGAAATAAATTTTAAATGAATTCATTTGATCCCCAAAAGCTAAATCAAAAGTGATTTTTTATTAGCATTTTGATAGGTGTAAAGGAGACACATTTATAGGTATAGTTTAAAACTAGCGAGGTTCTATCCAATGGGGTTTGATCTAAGGTGATTTGATCAAACCCTCTTCAATTGGAATCCTTAAAATGGAACTTTTAAAGGATTAAATCATTATATTTTCTAAAAATATGTGATTTTGGCTAAAATCCGTTCCTCTCAAGAATTGTAAACCACTATTATGACAGCACCAATCTTCATGGTTGAAGATATGATTGTGTGATTTTTATGTGATGACCAAAGGTGTTTAGAGGTATTATATCGAGATTTTTAGGTTCTAAATCATGTGGTTATGGAAGATGTGTTTGATAGTATGTATGTTTGTGAAGAAGACTTTCTGGGAGAGATGAGATTACTCCCCATTTATCTACAATGAGGAGTTGGGTTTGATGGTACGAGACTACCTTGACTATAGAATATTATTCTAGAACTCCTTTTAAAAGGTACACTAGCATAATTTAGGAGTGCATTATTCAATATATCCTACATTAGACTAAAGTATGTAATTTTTTTTTTATCTCTACTTAATTTTTTTCACTTTTCTACATATGTAATCAATCTACTCTAGACTATATTTATTCCTCTAAGAGTATAGTTTCAAACAGGTACACAAAGTTCATTAGATACTTTTTGAGGACATTGTGGAAGAAGATGAAGATTGATCTAAAATTTAGTTCAACATATCACTCATAGATAGATGGACAAGAAAAATTGGTAAATATAAGTTTGGGTAACTTGTTGATATGTTTGGTTGGAGATAAGGTAGGAAATTGGGATATAGTTCTACTACAAGTAGAATTTGCACATAATAATTGAGTAAATTGGAGCACAGGGAAGACACTACTTGAGATAGTGACCGAAATACACCCCATAGGAGTTGCATAACTCAAAGACATTAGTATGGATAACAAGAGGAGTGTAGAAGAAAAAGAGTTTGCAAGATTCATGGAGACATTGCATGAACATGTCTAGAAGCATTTGGAGGACATGAACAGTAAGTATAAGGAGAAGGAAGATGAGAAAAGGAGACATAATGAATTTGTTGTTAGCGATGATGTGATGGTATACCTAAGGAAGGAGAGATTCCTAGTAGGAACATACAATAAATTGAAGATGGGAAAGTTTGATTTTGGAAATGCATATAAAGTGGAGTTACTAGAGACACTTAGTATATCATGTATTCTGAATGTGGTAGTTATCTATGAGTTCCATGAAGGGCATTCAAGTGGAAGTGAACAAGAAGTTAGATTGGAGGAGCAATTACGACATCAACAACTAAAGTCTTGATTGAGTAGATCTTGGATACTAGAATCAGAAGGAGCAATAAGAACAAGCAATACATGGAATATATGGTAAAGTGGAAAGGTAGACTAGTGGAGGATTCATCATGGACTTTTGAGGCTGAGGTGGACCACTGTGGTTTTCCTATAGCCCTTGGAAAGTGAGGGACTCACTTTTATTTCAACCCTAGGTGTATCAACCAAAACCATTTCTTTTCTTGCATTCCAGTCTATAGGAGTTTCAACATTTCACTCTGCATTTCACCACACTGCCATTTCTCAGCTCATGGAAAAGGATATAGCGTCTACATGAGGTCATCTACATCATATCCAAATTTTAAATCATTTATATTTGTTTTCAAAAAGTTATCACTCTCAAATTTTTATAGTAATTCACATCTAGAGCATTCAAGGTTGACTTGGTCCATAATCATAGTACTGACCTATTTTAGAGTGTATAGAGCTTAATGGAACATCATAAAAGAATTTTGGGCCCAAGGGTATCTTTCTTGGAGATCCACAATACATTTCATCATGCAAAGGACTATCTTTCATGTTTTGAGGCTAACTTTCACATTTGATTATTTATCATATTTTGTAAATGCTTGAGGCCAACTCGAACCTTTATTAGAGCTAGAGAATCATATTTAAGATCCTTGTAATTCATTGTAATTGATTTATTCAATAGAAGTTATATTTCATGATTAGAGTTTAGGAACTTCATATTACCCCATGTGGTACTATAGTAAGGCCTTTGGCTAGTTGAAATGTTGAAAGCCCTTGCAGTAGACCTATGAGTCCTAGTTGTTCACCCATGAGGCATATGATGCATGTAAGATTGCTAATTCAATAAAGATCTATACGTTTAGAATATTTTCTTGTGTTATTTTCATTTTTTTTATTGTAAGATGCATGGTTGGATAGTTCTTTATGGACCCTCCATCCATGACAACACCAGTATGCATGATATTTATGTTTATTTTTGTTTAAGTTTTTGTAACTGTTGTAAAGATCTATAAAGTTTTGCATTATCCTCCTCTCAAGATTAATGTAGGAATTTTTTTTCTACCTTAACTTCCTTACAACCATAGGTATTCTCTCTCAAGTTTGTGGACTCATTGTCACTGAAATTCATCTAGTCCATGTGTTAGGACTTTCATCCTCTTCTATATTTATTTTAAATTTTCTAATGGATTTTCCCATCATGAATAGCTTCCTATCCTCCAATAGATCTTTCCTTGTGGAAGTGAATCTGCTTTTTCTTCAATGAATCCTCCTCTTGGATGATTCCTTTTGTCTAACCATGGATTCACCTTTTGATGCATATTCCCTTCCATTAGAATATTTGATTTTGTGTAGTGTATCCACCTCTACTCTAGTGGATCGATGACTTGGAAAAAATTTCCTTTCCTCCCCATCCACCCTTCTACCTATGGATCAACCTTTTGGGAGATCCACCTATCCTTTGGTGGATCTACCTATTCTAGGCACATTTTCCCATCCACTGTGAATCCACACTTTGGAAGATCCATGCCTTCTCTATTGAATCTACCTTATCTTGGTGCATCCATCAATCTTGTAGTGCAACCAACTTTCGATGCATTTTCATAAGTGTGGGTAGGTCCACCTATCCAAGGTGGATTTACCCTTCCTCCTACTTGGGCGAATCTACTCAATTGTGATTGGTAGATATTCCTAACCATTAAATTTGATTGGTAATAAATTCTATCAAATTAAAAGTACAAGACAAAGTCAAATGGTGTACCTGATTGCCTCACTCTCCTCTTCACACCCATGCCCTCATGGTGTACACTCAATTTGGAATAACTCGTCCACATGCCATTTTTCCCTCTCTACTATTTTTGGTCTCTTAATTGCTTAGGGATCAAATGAATAGTAATTATCCAATAATTACTATTTATAGTAAACCCTAATTTCACATTTTTAGCCCCATTTCTTGCTTGTAGCTTTGTTTTCCTCTATTCCTTTGCTATTCTTCCTCATTTTTTTATCATATATCTACTACTGTCCTTCTCTTCTAGCTTTCAAGAGGTGCCAAGGCCCCTTTCTCGTTGACCCTATCAAGGGGGAAACACTCCCTTCATATCACTATTCTTCTATGTCATCTTTACTCTCCATACTAGGGAACATCTCTATCCACTTCTATCAAGTTGCCTATATTTTAATCTTCTTTGAAATATCACTATTATAGCATTATTTCAAAGAGAGGCAAAATATAGAAACCTAAAATTGACCAATTCCATTTGGTTAAGTTTATGTTGCCATTTCATCTAAATCCCCTTCTGGTCACATTAATTAAATAATACTGCATTTATTATTTAATATCATCATTTTCCCCTAATTCCTCTAAAGCCTCAAGGTAATTAATTAAATAATTACATTACATTACCTTTTTTCCCCTATCCTTTCTAGATTAAATAAATAATTTCATTTAATCATTTTTATCCCCAACAAGAATTCAATAAGATTTTTAATTCTTTCTTTTTCTCTCTCCCTAATCATATCTGCCATCATTTTCTATTAATCCTAATCCTAATCCTAATCCCCCCACTAAGGATGTGCACACACTTAATCCTTGATTAAGAGGCATTAAATCCTCCAACTTTTCCCACTTGCCTCTTAATAATTCCTTCATTAAACCCAATCTCCACCTAACCCTTCACTTAATCCCTTGCACATGCCTAATCCCTTAATTAGGAAAGGGATAATTATCTTTCCATTTATTGTTGCATTCCTTGTCCAATCAACCTAAAAGGATTTCCCTTTTGGAGAAGTAACCCCACATGGGCCATCTCTCTAAAGTACAAGATTCAAAGGAATTTAAAATTATTTTTATTTTCTTTAATCTCATCATTTCGGAATATTGGACAAGAAATGGCTTTATGAGGAAGATCCTTCTCATTCCCCTAGGTACTTGAAAATTACCCATATTCCTCTCAAGCCTCCAAATGGTGACACTTATCATCATCTTAGGCCTTGAGAGATCAACTCTTGTTCCTTTCCTCCCATGATGCCACTTGGAATAACCACATGAGTTGAGATGTCTCAACTCATCTCAACCATTAATCCCCATCTTTCAATCCTAGCCCTTCATCCTATTAACCATCTCCTCAAACACAAAAAGATAGCCATTTTTCTAGTTCACAATATTTTGAGAAAATTGATATCGTTATACTACCAAATTTCTGTAGAGATTGAATCTAATTACACCAAGGAAATCTTCACATCGAGCTTGCTAACATTCTTGGATTTCTTCAAATTTTGAGTAGGTTTGAGTTTTGAGGCCCTAATCTTGAGTGTTGTTTGTTTTATGTATTTTTTTCATTTTTCTTAACATTTCCTAACATTTTAGAATAAATTTTTAATTTCACACAATAATTATTTTTTGGAGAGGATTTTTCCCACTGATTTTTCTCCTTTACTCTATTTGTTAGAGATTTATATTTTTTACATGATTACCTCATTAGAATTTTTCTTCAAGATTCATGTTATAGTGAATCAATCCCCAAGTATCAATTATTTATGGGTTGCTAGTGTGAAAAGTTTCTCTATGAATCTAGTTATCTTTTATCTAGTCTCTACACCTATTAGTCCTATTCTCGTAGAAAAGTGACACATGCCCTCATAATTTTCCAAATGTTCTAAATGTGTCACATGTCTCAAAGGGTTAGTTAATATTTTAATTTCACCTTCCTTCTTCCTCCTTGTTCTCTATATACTTTGGTGTGATAGCCAAAGTTCCATTAACATTTCACATGACTTAGTTGAGCATTAGTAGACAAAGCAAATCAAGATTCGCATGCACTTTATTTAACAAATTATCCAAGAACTTATTATATTCTTACAGTATTTTTGTAGTGAGGATCAAGTTTCAACACTTAGTGCCATCATGTATGCTTCCATCCTTTCAAAAATTCATAATTGGATCTATCAAAGAGTGGTGCCTTAGTTGTAGATAATCATTCTTGAGAAATTGAGTGTGCCATCCCAAATCTACCTCAACATGTTAAGCTTCATCAAGGAACTTAGATCTGATACCAATTGAATGAAACATAATCTACTAAGGGGGGGAATTAATAGATCAAATCTACACAAAGATCTTAACTTAAGGGTATATGCAGGATCATCATGGAAAAAATAGGCCCTTAAGTGGCAAAAAATTCAGAAAAATTAGTGTTAGGCAACTTGACATAAAAATTTGAATAAGTTATCGATATTATTTTAAAAATATGTAAGAATACAATCTGTAGAAAATTGAATGTATTTTATAAACTACTAGGTTTACTTAAAAATTAATAAAATCTATTTGGTGAAAATTTGAAGTTTCAATGTAGTAGTACTTAAATTTCAGGGAAAACATAAGTAAATGTCTGTCTGACCACCCTAACCATAATAAAATGATAATATTTTTTTACAAAATTCTGTATATAAGTAGAGGACTCATGTCTGGATGTGATGAATATTTTTTTGTAATTTTTTTCAAGTAAATAATTAATTATGAATTTTTTATTACAACTTTCAAAAAATATAAAAACTCGTATGTCTGACCACCTTAACTTGGTCAAAACTTCATGATATTTATTTTTTCTTTTTTTAATCCTATAGTATGTGAAGCATAGAATGTGACACATGTTTCAGATTCAAAAAATGTGATACCGTTTGAAAGTTATTGATGTTTTTCAATTAGCCTATCGATTAGGACTTTAGTCATAATTCTAATAAAAAATAAATAATAATAATTTATTAAATTCAAATTAAAGTATAATTTATATTGGTGAAAATTTGAGAATCTCCTCTAAAAACCCTTTTTGTTTCATCAATTTTGGGTTAAAAAAAAGTCGTCAGCCACATACCCTACAAATACCCATAATATTGCCACTTTTTGGCCCATCATGATCCTGCACATACCCTTAAACACATATATCTAAACATGAAACCTGAATCAAAACTACTACTAATCTAGAAACAATCATGAGCACACATTCAAAGAAAAAAATGCTAGATGTGTGTGGAAACCAAAGATGAAAAAAACCACAGTGGGAATAATTGCTTGTATCTACTATCCAAATCTAGCCTCAGAAAGGAGGAATATAATAAGGGAATTTACAATATGAAGTAGGCACAAATGTACTGGAGACACTAATCCCCCATTATATCTATAAGCACCAATCTACTAGAGACACCTGTCCCCAATACAAATAATAACTCAAGTGGAACACTAGTCCTACTAAATTACAAAGATAAAGCTTGCAGATCTTCAATTTTGGTTACATAGCTTACACAAGAATTGGACTTGCTTCAAACAATCTTCCACTCTTATTAAGATCTTTTTATAATGGTGTATAACTAAGATGCAACTATCCTTGTATATTCACTCACCACCTTCTCTTCAATTATACTTCAAATTACACATCTATGAAAATGCATGATGATTATATACATGATGTTACATTAACACTACTCCATGTCAACTAGGGATCCATAATTAACAAGAATGACATAATGTGGACCTAAATTCAAATTGCATGAAACATGTAACAAGTCAGTCCTAAATCAAATTTTTTGGCACAAAAATATCATGATGTCTTGCACTTCCATAGGAACCTTAACTTGGACCTATCTTAACACTCCATGCTACCTCCAGGTATTACACACTACTAACCATTTCCACACAATTCTAGAACATCGGCTGGTTGACAAACAAACATAAAGAACCTTCATTTACTTAAACTCTTTTGCACACTAAACATCTTTGGAAAACTTTGGAATATGATAGAACATGTGTACATATACTCTCCTTTCAAACCATGAAGAAAAACTCAGATCTAGAAGAGAATATAGATCATTATTATATTACCAAAGAAAACACTTTTCTTTAAGAAACTAAATCCTAACATTCTAGATCAAAATTTTGGATTAATTCTAACATAGTGAATGGATGCAAGCATTGTATTGCAAGCATATAGTCAAATATGTTGTTTACAAGGTACATTGATAGTGATAATCAAGTAGGATTCATTTGATTCATTGTTTAGCTAATACTACACAATGTATTTTTGAGACACCTCTATCAACATGAGTGGATGGAGTATGATATTACAAACAATATGCACCTTTGACATTGAAATGATAACATATATTCAACAATTGAAACCCATAAACCCTCCCCCTATGAACTTGAGGTGATAAAGGAATCATTTTCCCAAGGACCGCCTATGTACCCACTTCCAAATGGATCAAAGCCACACATAGTTCTCCTTACATGGTTTATATCAAGGAAAATACTGTTAGCTTTCCATACTCAATATGTCATAACACTCAAGTACCATTATTCAAGGAGGTTACTTAAACCATAGTCAACTAATATTTGTTTTGAATTCCAAACACACCAAGGATCACATTATTTACATATGATTTGGATTTAGTATAAAACATGAAATTACCTTGGTTCACACAACTAATTAGGTTGAATGAAGAGTTAGACAAGTTCATTATGCCATAATCATATTTTCCAACCTTGGTATGCAATGCTAATATTATTGGTGGAAATGCAAATGATTGTTATCTTATTACACTATGGTGGCATTACTAAATATTGAGTTTTAGTTATAAATATAAATAGTAAACTCAAACCTTATTATGGACTTCATATCCAATCTTATCAAATAAAAGCCAAGTTTCATTGTTACCCAATAGGAATTCTTTTACTAACTCTCAACCATTAGTAGCGCTTCATGACAAGTAGGGAAAGAAAACCCTATTCCCAATTTAACAAATTTATAAGAAAGCACCTTTGTTGTAAATTCACATAATAGATTCAACATTAAAGTTATTATACTCAAAGGCCAATCAATATTTTGTAATCATATAGAACCCTTACCCTAAGACCCAAACACCATTCTAAAATTATATAGCATGTCTTATTATTTTATGTTTTTCCATTAGGGAAGGAGGATATTTAATGAAATCAAAGGAAATTATTACGCCTATTGTTACTATAATACAATTTCCCAATTGGTCACATTTTGCACATCTTATGCCTTATGAATATAACTCTACATCTAATATTTATAATATTACAAGTATCTAAAGCCTTATAGTTTATGGAATTAATAACCACAATTATATCAAGCCTAGAAAAGATGAGTTATCTAGCTCTTTGGCCTTGATATTCTTTCTAACTTGTAATGAAATCATAATTGTAATATAATATTTTAAATTACACTAAGCTTACTATGATCTTTCACAATATGACACTCTAATTTCAAGATAGAGGTTAAGGTTAAGACACTCTTCTTAGCCATGGACTAGTAGCATAATGATTACATAAACTTTTTATATCACTAACAACTATAATCTTGTAGGTAAGTTTGAAAAGGTCCAAGATAAGTTATTAAAGACTTTGTTAACCTATATTATATCATTATGTTGTATTGATACCATGCCATAGTTGCAACATCTACAATTACTAGGTCATATCAAATTCACTTATAGAGGTGATGCCTTCATAAGAATGTAAAGCATGTGTTTCTTTATGCCTACCATGTATTGATCATGCTAGGAAATTGGTGAATTCCCCACCAATGCACATAGATTTAATTAGTCCAGACATAATTCTCTCATAACCATATTATTATAAATTAATTCAACTAGGTTGTCACAAGCCATATAGTTTCATAAGTCTACCCCTCATGATAAAAATGTCTTCCAAGTTATCAATTGTTACTATTATATAGATTCTTATACCTTTCTTGTCAATATTCATTCTAATATTTCAAATTATAATTACAACATATGAAAGCTCAACTACATCAGTTTGTATAGTGGATAATATGTTTACTTCTATGATGATAGTGTGACCCATTTATTCATTTGTCTAGCATATTAAGGTTGAATATGTATAGATATAGATAAGAGTAAATAGTCCACGTAAATATATCCAATGTGCATAAAGGCTTCATCTATACATGCATAATTTGAACTATAAGGAAGTAGAAGTGGGAAGTAGAAGTTGTTCAAATATGAGTGTTAAGGTAGTAAAGTTGGAGGTGTTTAAGTGGTGAATACATATCTTGTATTTGTCTCTATTTAGATGGTCCCTTTATCACCCTTCAACAATGTAGTAGCAACCCCACCAAAATGGCATTCCATGACATGCCTTTATGCACTTATCTTAAAAATCCAAATCCAAGGCTAACTGAGCAAGAAAACTATCCATCACTTTGTGTGCCCTTCGCCATAACCAATATACATGCATTACCAAAACTCAACTCATAAATTCAATAAAAAATTTCCAAAGACTATGCACTTAATTCTTCCATAGTCCTCTATCCTTTATGCTTGATGGGCACATGAACCAGTTCATGAACTCTCTTCTCCTAATGCTTTCTCTTTGTTTTCTCTTCCTCGCATCATTCGTTGCCTTTCTCAACATTTTTTATTTTTCCTCCTACCTTCTATCCAACTAGTCTCTCCTGCAATCGTTCCCCTCCAAAATAGCACACCTTCACACTTTCTCCATTCATATTTTCTCTATAATCACAATCCCCAAATTTCTTCTATGCATTCACTAGGCCCTCCTCCCCTCCCATGATTTGCAATTCTCTTTCAATGACCTCTGCTTCTCACTTCCTAAGGGGAAACATGCATATATGACTTAAATATCTTGAAATCTCATCTTTAAGGGGTGGGGGTGGTGAGGGGGTTGTGGGCCTATGTGCCATCCTACATTCTTCTTGCAATAATTTTAAAGAATTAGAGGCTCACCATGCCTCCATAATGGCATGGTTGTCCCCTATTTCAGACTTGATATTATGCCCATTTAATTTTGGGAAACGTCCTTTGCTAGGTCGTGAATAATTGCAATGACTTTGGCATATTCCTTTTTATTATTTTTCACCTATCCATTGCATTGTCTTGGAATTTTCTTAAGAATTTAATGGGCACCCATGCCATCCTCCATCGCCAATCTCATCCAAATTAGTGGGTTCCCCTACCTTCACATGGTGCTCGTATTGGCACCATGCCTCTTGTCCTCTCAATTGCTTCTTTTTTGACACCTAGGTTATCCTATGTGGACATTGCGAACAGAGATGTGACATATTGATAGAAAGAATCAAGATATGTAATGTCATGAACCAATTTCATGCATAGTTATATCACTTATGAACTAATTATTACATTTATAACACTAATCAAAACAAACCCAAAACATAAAGGAAGAGAGTCGTGTGTAATTTTCAAGATTACAATACCAAAATATCCACATTAATAATTGTTTTGTGACAATCATTAATAACAAACAATTGAATTGATATTTTTATTTTTCCCTAGATTATAAACTATACATAACCACTTTAAAACTTGACTGAATTTTACAGCCAAGATGATAAATTACAAGTCATAGACTATCAATTTACAATCCATTATCCATAGCTAAATTAGTGAATTATTTATTCACGGTTATTGTTGATTGAGCTCTATATTTTGCTTAATTTTATTTTTTGTTTGGATGTGACCCTACTAGACTACAAGAATGTGTCTTTCGACTACCCACTTTTTTCTGTATCATTATTTTTTTATCAATATAAAACAATATATACCTTCTTCAACAAAAACAAAACACACATAATACTAAAAAGATAAGCTAAAAAGTGAATTGAATGGTTGCAATGAGAGAATGTGTTTTAATCACACTACCCCACAAAAATTCCCAATAATAGCTCAAATTACTAAAATATCTGTACGGCCAAATAATGTTTCAAAAAATCAATGTGAATGTCCAGTGAGCGGTGTCCACGTTGAGGAGGCGATAAAGAGCTGGCCCACATTTCATCCCCAAATTCGACCTCTCCAATCCATAAAGCCAACTACTACACCCGACGATTATTAAACAATAATTTCGAAAGCAGGTCGAAGACAATCCAAATTTTCTCAGCATTCATCAATGGCGGGCATGGCTTCAATAATGATGAAACCGCCCGCAGGCCTTAATTACAGGGCTGTGCAAAGGAATAGAGTGGGTCATATCAAAAGGTTGCCACACAGTAACCTCCGAGTCAAGTGCATTGCACAGGTTTGAAATTTTGTTGTTCGTTTCTGCAATTAGAGTATATTTTTTTATCGTAGCTTTGTCTAATTTTTTACAATTTGTGGCGTGGATCAGGAGCCACAGCCGCCATTCACTATAGAAGGCGTTTCTCCTTCAAGCTCTGTCCAGGCTATGACCAATGTTGAGTCCGTGATGGAGCTCTCCTGTGGAAGGGCGGCCATGTTGGGATTCTTGGGGGGCATTGCAGTGGAGGTGGCGAGCGGAAAGGATTTGGTGGAGCAGCTCAGCAGTGGAGGAACGTTCTGGCTTGTTATGACCGTAGTATTTACATTAGTGGGAACGGTGACGCCCCTTTTGCAGGGAATATCTCTGTCGGGGCCAATATTTTCAGCCGAAGCAGAGTTGTCGAATGGGCGCTTTGCTATGCTTGGTATGCTTGGAACGTTCATACATGAATCCGTCAAGGGCGACGGACCTATTTATGAAGTCTTTTTTAAATAGAATATAATTGTTTTTAACCATGATTGGGCGCACTCCTATGATTGGCCTGGTGGGAATGGCCTTCAATTGCTATGTAAAAAATATTTGTTTTTACCTTTTAAATAAGATTATCTTGAATATTTTTAATATGAATTTATAAAAAAATTCTTAATTGTAAGTAAATTTATTATTTTTGTATTTATTAATATTAATTTTTATAAATAGGATATTCATATGACTAATGGTATGCACTTTGGATTTATCACTAATACTTGTATCTTTAAAAGAGCTTTTAAATCTTGTTGTTTATTTCTTAATGTAATAAAATATCTATTAATAATTAATAAAAAAATATGTTATTAAATTTTATGTTTAAAACTATTTAATTGGAGATATTCTTAAAACATAAAAAAGTGCAAATGAAAAAGAAAATTGTCATCAAATTGAAAAAAAAAAAAAAAAAACTCAAATGAAAATAAAATGTTCCTATCTAGCTGAAAAATCAATATTTATGTGGCTTTTACATGATAAGTGAGATTTTTAGGATTTCACATGATATTTTGGAGGATTTTACTATCAAATGGCAGCTGATTTACTAGCAGTTGAAACTTATGGGTCCTCCTATTTTGCACTCGTTTGGATTTTACTGTAAAAAAAAAAGGATCTTTTTTGCACTCGTTTGGGTCCTCGTGGATTTTGGCATAATGTTTCCTTGATTTAGTGTTGTAATGTGTAGAACATATTCACATTAGGTCCTGGGCCCTTATAAACTAATGAAATTTAATGGTGCCTCGCAAAATTGTTGTGAACTATTGTAGCACACTTTCACACTTTTCCAGGGTTTTGTCAAATAACTAAGCATAATAAACATAATTTTAATCATAATTAATCTTAATTTTGCCTTATTCAGAGTGTTGTAAAGTGTTGTAACACACTTTCACATTCCTCTAGGCTTGTCATTAATAATTGGGCTTTCTTATGCTTTAATTGGCCCTATTTTGCATCCAAAAGCCTCATTTATTGCATCTTTTTGAGGATAATCTAGACACCAACTAGTAACCAATCATAATTTAGGTGTTCTTGGCTTGTGTGGCCTAGATTTAGTGTATGGGACTCATTCGTCACCTTGGGTGAATGAGTCCCACCTAGGTCTTTTTGGCCCTATTGTAGGTTTCACACATTTATAAACACTTTTAATTTTTGGTCCCATACATTATGTGTGACAAGACTCATTTGCCACCTTGGGAAAATGAGTCCTGTGTGACCAAAATTTAAATTTAAATCAAATTCCTGGTGGGATTTTATTCTCCTAGATCTGATGTTGGCTTGTAGTGTTGTAATTTTAGGAATTCTTGCATAATTAAGTATATATGCAAGGTTCTTTCTCTCATTTTCATCCCAATCATTCAAGCATTCATACAGGTCTAGCTTTCAAGAGAGTTTACAAGAGAATTTGAGCATTCACAAGAGCATTAAAGGAATTTTAAGAGTAGATTATCAAGCATTTGAGAGCATTCTTCAAGTGTCATTCATCATGTCAAAGATTACTTGCATCATGTTGTTTTAGAGCTAACAATTATGGTTTACAATTTTGTGTTTCAAGCAAGATCAATCAACATCAAGCTAGATTCCAAGTCTACAACCATTGGATCCATTATTTACATGATTGCAACATCTTGTTATAAGTGTTTGGTGAGTTGCACCATTTTCTTTTTTCCATTCATCATTCTCTTTCCATATTTAATTCTATTTCAAGGTTTAATTACCAACAAGGGGTTTGACCAAGGAAAACCCCTATTCACTAACCCCAACAACATTTTTCCCTCTTCTTGTGTGATTTGTAGAGCTAGGTTGTAGATTTGTTAAGAAGCGAAGTTGGAGAAAAGTGGTCAAGTCTCTAAACGTTGTGAAAGTTGACATCAAGCCTTGGAGAAGAACTACAGATGGCAATTTGTAGTTTTAGATCGGGAAACCAGTCAAAAAGAGAGAATCAAAATGAGAGGCACATAATCCACTTCAGAATTTCTAGAAAAGTAGAGGTGGACTGATTTGCCACTATTGGAAAATGAGTCCCATTGTACATCCCTGAACAAGATTTTTGTAGATCTGGATACCCTTTTGGTTCAAATCCGCTCCTATGCATTTTCTAGAAAACTAGACTAATTCGCCCAGCCTAGCGTATGAGTCCCAATCAACTTCAATAGTAGAATTTTTAGTGATCTAGACCTCCATTCTTCCTTCTTCAGTTCTCTGGGTGCACACTTTTAGTCTCACAACTTTTCATTACAGTTTGTTCATCTTTTTAGGTCATTTAGTATTTGTTTGCATATCACATTGTGTTTTCCAACATTTTCTTTTCCAACTTTACACTTGGTGGTGAACCAATCATTAGACATTATTCAATCACTAGAACCTTCCCTTTGCCAGATTTCAATCTCCTTTGCATTGAAATATCAAGGGTTTGTTCTTGAGTGAAAGGTTGGAAAATTGATCTTTCTCCTTTTAGGTCCAAAACCATAGAAGTGAAAGAAAGCACCGCATTTCACTTGGTAACCTCTAGAGGCTTAAAGGTTGGACATTTAGTTAGACAAGATATTGTCTAGCCTCATCAACCTAAGTACACTTAAGTATAGTGTTTATATTATTTATTCACACTAACACCTCACTTAAGTGATATGTGGGGAGATCACAAAAGTGTAATTAGATAGAAATGAGTCATAGATAGAGTCCATTTTAGGTACCCATGTATAAAGTTTCTCATAAGTGGAGTAAAGGAGAAAACTTAGTGGAAACAAAACTCCTCTCTAAAAGATAAACTAGAAGGATTTAATACCTTCTGAAAATATGTCCCTTGATAAAATGGATATGATGATGAAGAACTCTTAAAGCATGTTGAAGTTGTAATCTCTACCAATGATGAACTAGTGTTTGTTGGAATCAGATAATCTCCAAGAAATATATATCATGATGTGAGACACAAAAAACTACATGATTGAACGTATGAATTGCTACTTAACTAATGTACACAAAGCTCATCAAACTTTTGGACTTGTCAATAATACAAATAGTATTGTGATGAGGAGTCCTAGAATATCAAAATTTGATCCACCAAAACAATCTCCCATACAAGAGATCAAGATGGGAGTTTCATGAGGCCTCCTGAAAAGAATTTCTTCCATTGCTTCATTGGAAGAAGTATTACCATAACACATTATAGTCCCTCCTTAATGTTAAGAGAATTCACACAGAACCAACTGAGATTGAGAGTGAGCAAGGAATGTAGAGATATACAAGGTGTGGTCCAAGACACACTTACATGAGGTTGGAATCACAAGGATCCATGTTTTGATGGTATATCCCCCCATTACACTTTATAATTCAGTGTATATACAAGAATTTTCCAAATTCCTTCCCTAAGGAACACACATTCAGTTTTGTGGCACTTTATATGACTGTGTTTACAACCTTTATTTTGTTATAATTTATTTAAATTTTATTGTCATTTGGTGAACATAGATTAGTTTGTCTTCAAAACCTAAAAAATAGAAAAAAAATATGAAATTAAACCCCCTTTCAAGGAATGACCCCCTTTTCCAAATTCATTGCAAAAGTAATTGGCTTCCTCTTTTACAAATTTTTAACTAAGGAAAAGAAATTTGAGCTACCCCATACACTTTCCTTTTTCCCAATTCATTGTAAAAGAAAATATTGATTTTTAATTTTTTAACTAAGGCAAAAAAATCCACTTCCCCCTTTTCAAATATTTTCCTTTGCCAAATTCATTACAAAAAGTATTTATTGAACCTCTTTAGTAAATTTTTAACCATTGAAAACAATTACACCTCCCCCCATATAGTTTCCCTTTGTAAAATTCACTGTGAAAAGAATTGACTTCCTCTTTTGAAAATTCATTTTCCATTAGCTAATTTCAGTGTAAAAGAAACAATAAGCTCACATTTCACAAAATTTTAACTATGGAAAAATAAAAAAATAACTGCCTTTCCAACACTTAATTTATGAGTTAGCAAAATGAAAATAATCTCCCTTTAGAAACAATAAATTATAATAATTAATGTCTGCACTCATAAAATGTTTGCATTGATAGAATTTTATTAATCTTAAATGTTAACCAATAATACAAACTACTACTAAAGACCCTTTACTATAATGAAATAATAAGTCAAAGAGTCATTAGAGGTATTGAGGAAGTTGATTGTGCATTAAAGGGAGAGAGGAGGCTATGTAGGAGTGATGCCAAGGTGTTGTAAGCCGTTTAAAGTCTTTCACTAGTGGAATGTTGTGCAGGTCTTTGCTACACCATGGGGAAGCATGTAAGAGATAGTGATGACATATGATGATGTATAATCGGTCACACTATAAAGCACTCCTATGATGTTTCCTTTGACCATGAACCAAGATGATTGATGGAGGTTGAGCGATATTGCTAGCTCCAAATTATTTATCGATACATGCTCAAGGATGAGACTATGGCTTGATAGCTTTGAGGGTGCTACATGTAGGTGGGTGTTTTATCACTTCACTAAGGTAGGCCTAAAAATGCAACTCATGGCCTGAACAAAGGAAAAAATGATTCCTTGAGAATGCGATGTCTCATGCAATTGCTAAAACTGATGTCACAACCAAGAAAATGTATGGCTTGAATGGAGAAGTCATAAAAGAAGAAGCCATAGGGAATTAGTGGGTATGTGTGCAAATAGTTTGAATTTCACACTTATAAGATCAATCCAAAAGTATATCCTCCTACCTAAATAATCCCAATGGAGATCTTCATGCCTAAACACAAGGTTTTCATACCAAAATGTAGAAATGTAGGGAAAAAAAACACTGGTGCAGTCATACGGAGGAATAATTCTCCAAATATGCAACAGTGATCATATAGATCTAACACACCAAGCAAGGTTTGAGAGTAATCATGGCCTTGCAAAAACACACAGATTGAAATGTCTTAAACAAATTCAAAATTCCTATGAATGTTGACATTCACATTGGGGTTGGGGTTGATTTTAAAACTAAATACTATGAAATCATTCAATTATAGGCATGCAAATATCTCCTTCCCAATTCTAATAACATATTAGAATTAGGAAGATCTAGGAGATAAAATGACAAGCACAAGTGAACAATACAATATGATATTTAGATTATACAAATTACAACATGAGTATCTATAGGAAAGGATGAAGCAATCCACCTATTAGGTGAATTGACAAGTACCCAATGAAGTAGCCCAAATGAATAGAAAAGTGTCCAATAGGTGTCAACCTTAAGAACAAATGGAGTGTGCAAATCAACAACCTCTATGACCAAGTCATCAACCTTGTGTGCCAAGTGTTGAGTGAAATTTGAGGTGAGATGAAAATTCCTCCAACCTCAGTAGGTGTTTGCATAAGGTTAACAATATAACTTGGTAACCTCTACAGGCTTAAAAGTTGCACTTTTGGTTAGAAAAGATGTTGTCTGACCTCATCAACCTAAGTACACTTATGTATAATGAATAGATTAATTATTCACACTAACATAACTTTCATATTTAATATGTATGATTAATAAAATCAATGAAACTATTTTTTTGATACATAAGAGGTTTAAGTATATTGATCATCTAAAAAAATTTATAGCACGTCTACCTTGCAGGTATCAAAATGTAGCCTATGGCTACCATTAACAGACCTCGAGCACCCTGTAGCTATATACCCATATTTTTTCAAAATAATTACTAGCCTTGACTTAAGGAAAAAAACACTATACCAGACCTAATATTAATATTAACATTCAAGTACCAACCTCGACATGAGGTGAACATATCTAAACCAAAACTAACAACACCCAAAAAGGAGAAATTTTAACTAATACCATAATTAAACAATTAAGCAGTCCCCACCTAACCTAGGAAGCCATTGGCTAGTGCAAAGGACTTAAATTCTAACACCCATTTTTCTCTAAATGCGAGTCTCAAATTGAGCTTTTGCTAGAGAAAATCTACACCTACTACCATGATCTGACTATGCTCGACCAATGCCATGCCCTTCAAGTCCAGTAAGAATAGGTAGTATTTCACTACCTCCCTAGGAATATAGAAATGAGGTATATCTTTTGGATGTGGGACCCCCATATTTGTAGAGGTAGCATAGAGAATCTCCTCCAGCCCAACCAAGTAATCCACTAGAAAAATCCCTTTCACCAATGCCTTCACATCCTTCTTCACCATTTAGATATCGAGAAGTGATAGTTGTGTCCACTCTAAACAGCTCCATGGTCTTCAAGAAAAATTTCCCAAAAATCATTTTGACCATGGCTAGAATGAGGGGATCATATTCCTTCTTCAATAGGCATTTGAGCCAGTGATCAGTGATGACCCCGTAGAAGGCCATTTGCCTTACATTGGAATCCAACATTATAAGTGTGTCAATCCCAAATGTAGTTAGGGTCTCGGTAGACATTTACACTACAAACTTAGAGTGCTTGGGCCCCATGGCACTGAGTGGACCAAAGAAAATTGTAGGATGTAAAATCAATAACTGACTAAAGATACTACCCAACCTCCAATATATTGTGAATTATCATACCAAATGCTGCTATCATTTCATACCATTATTTCTTGTTATGAGTGCCTAGCATGGGAATTGTCGTGGGATGATGCAAGCATTCTAACTTGACATATTAATCTGTACTAATGATCATGTAAGGAAAATTTGTATTTCCAAATTGCAATCTTTGTAATATTCCTAACATCTTGCCATTATACTGATATGATTAGGCATTAATGCATCACTGCCACCTACCTCTAGTCAGTTGAACAATCTTTCCTTGCCTTCATCTGAGGTGGCTACCACCTAGAAAACAATCCCTGTCATGTTATCCCACCACCTAGGACATCCTTTTCAGCAAATTATACCATCCACTCCTGATAGTCGTAGACTCTCCACATCGATTGGTGTGGAGAGATGGTGCAACCATGGTAGGAGGGTCCTCAAAGAGAACAAT
The DNA here is from genome assembly GCA_007258455.2 of Sequoia sempervirens. Taxonomy (NCBI): domain Eukaryota; kingdom Viridiplantae; phylum Streptophyta; class Pinopsida; order Cupressales; family Cupressaceae; genus Sequoia; species Sequoia sempervirens. The sequence goes on from VDFB02342115.1 coordinate 48,205, forward strand.
CCAGAATGTGTATCAGGAGTAACACAATGAGAGCAACACGAAATATGGAGGAAAATGTAGATTAAAACATTCTCATTAATAGAAAATCTCAGTTACATTCAACCGACAACATCTGAGCTTACAGATTTGGCTCATAGGCCTGATACAACATGTTCAGAAATACAATATACCAATGTGCTCCTATATGCAAGAAAAATATTACAAATCTAAATCAAAATTATCTATCTGTATGCACCTAAAAATGGTCACATTATACTAAGTCTGGTAATTAATTAAATACAAGTTATTTAGTTAAATCTCTAATTCAATCTACATATAAATAAATTTAATTATTTATTTATATTGTTCATTTTCTAATTCTTCTACATTAATTAAATATGAATTATTTAATTAATTCTCCTAAGGTCATCTACATATAAATAACTTTAATTATTTATTTATATTGTTCATTTTCTAATTCTTCTACATTAATTAAATATGAATTATTTAATTAATTCTCTAAGGTCATCTACATATAAATAAATTTAATTATTTATTGTTGTTCATTTGAATTCTTCCACCTTAATTAAATAAATAATTTTATTTAATTATTGACATTTCCCACATTCTTCTTAATTAAATTAAATAAATCGATTATTTATTTTAATTATCATATCATTTCAAAGTTTGAATATTCGAATATTCAAATAATGGAATATTCTCTTCATCCCATAATCAAATTAAATATTAAATATTTAATTTAATATTTTCCTCTCACTATAAATTCATTTCTAAAACATAATTAAATACAATTTATTTAATTATGCAAATTTCTATATCCGTCTTCACTTCTAAATTAAATAAATTTATTTTATTTAATTCTAACTAATTCTAACTCATTCTTCGAAATGACAATTTCCCTTCGGATCTCAATGATGACAATCGAAGAAAAAGGGAAACCTTCTATCTCCCTCATCCACTTTCAAAAATATTCCACTATCCATTCGAACAAGCTTAATCCAGGCCGTTAATCAAATCAGCCAATCAAATCCGTTCTAAAACTCTATAAAAGCCGATACAAATCCAAGCTTTGGCTACCTACGCATACATACAAAAATGCATGAACTTACATGCAATCAGCTTATGCAATCACAACCTTTTAATATCACAGCCATACTTTCATTTTAGCATAGCCTTGCATTTAGCATAGTTTGCATTTAAAAAAAAAAAAATCTCGTTCTTTAGCTATTCATTTTGTTGAGCTTGATCTGCTGATCTGAGAGCCATTGGAAACAACAAAACGCTAGAGTTAGAGAGAGATAGGACGATTTCGGGGAAGCTGCAATCACAGTTTGCTTATTTTGTTTTCCTTTTCAGTTTTTTTGATTTAATGTCTTATTGATATGTGTTTGAATTTCATTTAGATTGATACATTTTTCACACGCCACATAAAATGGCACCCACTGTGGGGCCTTGCCCCATTTTTGACATCTATTTGTAGGTTTTATGACAGGATTTCGCGTTCTGGAATTTGGATTATTGGCAAAATTTTCCATTTTAGCACATTTGAGGATTTCTGTAGCACATCTAGGGATTTTAATAGTGCTTTTACAGGTCTTTCGATGCATTTAGGAGCTGTTTCGGCACATCCAGGGATTGTTCCGGCGCATATACGGTACAGATAGGCGCATATACCATTCCATTAAAAATTTCATAGAAAAAAAAAAAAAAAATAGTGCATATAGGACTTCTTTTAGCACATCTGGGAATTTTGTTAGTGCATACAAGGTCTGTTTTAGCGCATACAGTGTTTGTTTTAGCACATATATCACAGTTTCAACATTTTTTTTAGTCAATCTTAAAATGGTCGTATCTTGGTCATTTTTTGGTCTTTTTCAGCGATTGTTTTTTTGATTTGGGGTAGAACTTCATAAGCTATCCAATGGTGCAAGTTTTTATAAAATTTGAAAAATTTAACACTATTTTAATGCATCTGGCACTATTTTAGTGCATACAGGGTCTGTTTTAGTGCATATATCCCTGTTTCAGCTTTTTTTTTAGTCAATCCTAAAATGGTCATATCTTGGTATTTTTTGGTCTTTTTTAGTGGTTTTTTATTTATTTGGGGTATAATTTCATAATCTATCCAATGGTGCATGTTTTTATCAATGTTTACAGAGTTAAAGTTATCAAATTTTCATATATTCTTCAGCACATAGGACTTTTGTTCTAGCATATTTCTAATTTGTTTCTTTTGTCTTGGTGACTTGTTGGTGAATCATACAGAGCTAGAAAAGCATTGGGATCAATCACAACAACAACTTGGAAAGAAAAAAAATAACCAGGTGCACTCGTCTCATCCTTCATCTCATTAATCTTGTTTGTCACACATTTCAATTTGGGACATAAAATCAAATCTTGTTTGATCACATCATTGCAATTGGTTTAAAATGAATCTTGTCTTCAATCACACTTCAAAAATTGGGTCTAAAATTAATCACTATCTTCCTACACATTTGATTTGGGATCTAAAAAGAACGAGTGCTTCATTGCTTTCTTGCACACATTTCCTTTCTAAGGGTCAATTAACAACTATGAGTGTGAATCAAGTGTGTGTGTAATCACAAACACCTTACTTGGTTTGCTTTTGTCAAATCCTTTCTAGGAGGCCTGCTAGGGGATTTCATCACCCCTAGGGATGACCTCAATCAAAGTGTTAATCGAAAGACACGCTTGTTTGGAAGTTCAAATCTTGTCACTCTTGGCTAAGCCCTAAAGAACTTTATACCTTTGGGAAGTGAAGGTGAAGGGTGGGTTACCCCTTTCTCCCGGCTGTGTGGTAGGATTTTGCTTTCAAATCATCCTTAGTCAACCTTGTGCAGACTAGCTTAAGACCTAATTGGCCATACCCACTTGACTTGTTCTAGGACTTGTTGATGTGTCTTCTTCAAATGTGTGCTTAATAATCACATTCATAAATTCCAAAATTCAAACTTTCTTATGTGTCTTGCGTGAGTGATTTATGTGTGTGCATGTGTGATCATTCATTTAAACATTGCCAAATCAAGCTAAACACCAAACATATAAAGAAAAGTCACTCTACACATTCTTCCAACACATTCATATCCAACCACTTTCATCCTAATCACTCTTCTTAGCCACATCCTATCCATTTCATCACAATCAATCAAGTCATCCAATCTAATCATTACACATCATCACCATCACCACTTGTCAAAATGGTCATAATCATAAACAAGCCCAATCCAAATTATAAGCGCAAAATCATTATCCAAGGGGGCTATCCCTCTAGGCCAAATCATGAGACAAAACCTAAGCCTAAACTCATAATTCAAGGAGTCTCTTTCTCTAGTTCAAATCATGAAACAAAAGCAGAACATAGAATCAAACTTTGAGGGGCTTCTCCTAGCACCTCTAATGATGACATGAATGATGTTACATACTTTGAGGAACAAATTGATATGCAAGAGCTTACACACATGTGTGACACCATGCCCACATTTGAACACAAAGCCCTAGCATCCCAACTTCAAAACCTCCTTCAAACACTTCACCAAATACCCAAACCCCTAGACCATCAAACAATACAAAGCCGTCAAACCCTCTTCCAAAATTTTCAACATATTAAATCACCTCAAATCCAACACCTCCTAGCTCAAGCCAATCAATTCATGGCCACTTGTCAAATTCAATAAACACAACGCCATCCCCTATCCACTCATTATCACCCTTCCACCTCATACCAATCTAATCCATCCACTTCTTCACATGTCAATGCCACATCACGACAAACACATGTGACTTTAATTTCTACCTTGCAACAAGGTCAAAATTCTTCATGTTCTAATGCAACCATTAACAAGGGGAATACCAATCTAGTTCATGCACCCTTACCATCATCCAATCAAAACCAAAACCCTAAGCAAACACCTTCCGCCCATACACCTACAAAGGATGTGACCAAGGGCTACTAGCAAGGAATCAAACATCACCATGTCATCTAGCTCATATTCTTGAACATACAAAAGAGTCATCAAACATCATGCCAAGTCCTTCAAGCCAACCATGTCATCCACAACCACTTGATCCAATTCAAGAGTCATCCCCTTCCACCTCCATTCAAATAAGTCATGAGGTATTTCAAGAGCACAATCCTAAACATGTGGAAACATTACCCCTTCATCCACATAAATATCAACACCCTCCCAATGATTCCATTCATAACATACCTAATACTATTCATGATCAATCTTCCATTTCTGATGAAGACCCCTTTTATGATCAAGAAGACCATGATGATCCTCTTAGCCAACTTTATGCATTCCATGGTCAAGAGCTTTCCACTGCATCCATCCATGATCCATCAACATCCACTTCCCTTGATGAGACATATGCCTCCCAAGCACACATAGAATATCAAACAAATATCTTGGATCTAAGTGAACACAAGGCTAATCAAGATCCTAATGATCCCTCATCACCCATTATCGACCCCATTGCAAGTCCTACATCATATCCTATTGTTCTTTCCACCCTCATTCATGAATGTTCCTCCTTAGAACAACAAAAACCATTATTTTCCCTTGCATCATTTTCTCCATATAATAAGGAACTTGTGTCTAGTGTTTCACCTACACCTAGTCCCATAGTCCATTGCGCACTCCAAAACATGAGCCACCAAGGTAAAGGTCTAGACCTTCATGAATAAGATATTTTGGAGCCCATCCATGTCAAAGTCCCTCCATGCTCTTATGGCCTTGGACATACACCCCAAGGACAACAACCTAAAGATGTTGGTATTTCCTCCATGCCTCCTAAGTCCACTTTCCATCATAAATCCTATTTTATCCCTAAAACATATATTTCCATCCCTCCATCATCCTACAAATTTCAAAAGCATGTGACCATACACCTTCCACCATCAAATCTGCCACCATTGCTTCCAACTCCTAAGATCCCTCCATCTAATATACCTCCACTTCTCCCAACACCTAATACCCCTACCATCCAATCCTTTTATCCATGTATCCATAAATCCTCTAAACATCTTAATCATAACCAATCAATGCACACATTGTATAAACATGAAGCTTCCACCCATTCCACCATACCCATGGGATTCAAAAGCAAGAATTTCAATGCCTCTACCTATAAAGTAAAAAATCCTAAGGGTTCTCATGCCTTAGGACATCAATACAAAAATTCAAAGCAAAATCCATCTAAAAAGTTATATAAGCCCATGCCTCCAAAAGAAAAGTCTAAAAACAAAATGGTTTGGGTACCTAAGCAAAAAGAAATCAAGTCAAATGAGGCATCTACATCACAAAATCCCAACCATCCCCTTCCATCCAAAATACACATTCCATTCAATTTCCATTCCATTCCTTCCATACCCCAGTCCATGTATTCCATCCACCTCCTTCTTCCATTCCTTCACCCTCCACATCCTTCCAATATTTTATCCTGTCTTATTCCATTGGTCCATGGATTCCTCTTCCATTTCCTTTCATCCATCCTTCCTCCATATCTTCCCCCATCCCCACCTTCCCACTGTGGTCCATACTTTTCTTTCATCCATCTTTTCATTCTTCAATCCACATCATCATTCACTATTCCCAATTCATTCTTGCATAAGCCTTTCATAATTTTCCATCTACCTAATCCATCCCTTTCATGTCATCCCTTACCAACATCTATGATCATAATGACATTTGACATGGTCCATGCAATGACATCCATCTGGTGGGACTATCACCTTTCACATAACTAGACACTTGAGTCCCTCCTATCCATATTCTCCTTCATCAAAAAGCTAAAAGTCAAAAATTCAAAACAAATAAAAGACAAGAAAAAAAAGAAAGAAAAATGTTGAAACATGTCTTGGGTATCTCTTGACATACCTCATCCTTCCAAACAATCATATCATTATCCTATTGCCATAAGCTTTATCATGAAAAATCCTAAGTCTTGTACCTAGAATGGGGCATATTATTCCTATGCAACATAGTCTTTGGAAATCACATCCTTGCTCTCTTATGATGCATACATCCATTCCATTCACTATGACCTATCCATTCCATCCATCCATCTATCATGAGCCTTTTATCCCTTATCCCATCACCCACCCTTTCATCCATCAGTATACATCTCCTTGCACCAGACTTGGTTTCCCCTAGTCATTGGTATCCCTTTCAGGCCTACCTCAAATTTTTCATCCTTTGACAAATTAAAATATTTCAAAAATCCAAAAAATCAAAACATTTCAAAAATCAAAAAGAATAAAATATTTCAAAATCCAAAAAATCAAAATATTTCAAAATCCAAAAAAAAAAACATTTCAAAATCAAAAATTAAAATATCCCCCAAAAAAGAAATTAAAAAAAAATCAAATATCCAACAAAAATCCAAGCAATAAAATCAATCCATCCAATTAATTCTTCCAATTTCATCTACTTAATCCATCACCTCAATCCAATCATTCAACCATTCATAACACATATCACAACAATCCCATCATAAACTCTTGACCATGGAATGCATGAACTAGATTGGTTTTCCCCTTGTCATTGGTATCTAGCACAAAGGCTACTCAAATTTTCATCCTTTGACACATCAAAACATTCCAAAAGTCCAAAAAAATCAAAATATTTCAAACATCCAAAAAAATCAAAATATTTCAAAAATCCAAAAAAAATCAAAATATTTCAAAATCAAAAAAATCAAAATAGTTCAAAAATCCAAAAAATAAAACATTTCAAAATCCAAAAAAATAAAACATTTCAAAATCCAAAAAAATCAAAATATCCCCAAAAAAATCTAAAACAAATCAAATATCCAACAAAAATCCAAGCAATAAAATCAATCCATCCAATTAATTCTTCCAATTTCATCTACTTAATCTATCACCTCAATCCAATCATTCAACCATTCAACCAAATCAATCATCTTCTTCAAATCCATTCATCCATACATCAAATCATCTTCAATCATTCCAAGCAAATAATCCAAATGCACGTCAATCCTTAATCCATACCAATCAAGTCAATCAATCTTGTCAAATTATCCAATCACATCCTTTGATCTTGATCCTGATCTTGTCATAAACCAAATCAACAAATCAATCAATCAATTTTCATCATCCTTGTGTTGCTCTAGGGACATGTCGCTCCCCACAATGACAACACTATCATCATCATCAATCAATCAATCAATCAATCAATGGTTTACATCTTGACAGGGGCACTACCTTGTATGTTTTTGTATCATTTATGCATGCATGCTTGCTTGCTTGTGTGTGTTATCATTTTATCTTGCATTTGTATCAAATCCATATCATTCCAGGTAATATTCATATTTTGTGTATGTTGGAGTAGCTTTTTGCACTATCCTTTGCATCTGAGGTCATATCATACCTTTTGTGCATTAGGACTTTAATGCTCTAAGTCTCCTTCCTCATATGTTTAGACAAGGTTGTATTACGCTAGGGCATGAGACACATTGTCACCTTGGTCCTTATATCTTGGTGCATAATTTCTAGTGCTATATCAAACATCATGGTTGCTCACCTTCATTGCAGCCTAACGTATCTTTCACCTCCTTCATCCACTTCCTATCTTGCATCATTCGTCTTATCCCTCCCTTTATCATTTCATTTCGAGAGCCTACTCGTGTTTGTTCAACCTGCCTATCCTCTAGAGGGGGCATCATCATTCCATCATCCTATCTTTCTATCATTATCCATTCTCCTCTATCCATACCTTAACTTCTTTGAAATGATGTTACTCGACACAAATCTCATCATCTCGAACACCATCTCAAAGAGGGGCAAAATGTATGCACCTAAAAATGGTCACATTATCATAAGTCTGGTAATTAATTAAATACAAGTTATTTACTTAAATCTTTAATTCAATCTACATATAAATAAATTTAATTATTTATTTATATTGTTCATTTTCTAATTCTTCTACATTAATTAAATATGAATTATTTAATTAATTCTCCTAAGGTCATCTACATATAAATAAATTTAATTATTTATTTATATTGTTCATTTTCTAATTCTTCTACCTTAATTAAATAAATAATTTTATTTAATTATTGAAATTTCCCACATTCTTCTTAATTAAATTAAATAAATACGATTATTTATTTTAATTATCATATCATTTCAAAGTTTAAATATTCGAATATTCAAATAATGGAATATTCTCTTCATCCCATAATCAAATTAAATATTAAATATTTAATTTAGTATTTTCCTCTCACTCTAAATTCATTTCTAAAACACAATTAAATACAATTTATTTAATTATGCAAATTTCTATATCCGTCTTCACTTCTAAATTAAATAAATTTATTTTATTTAATTCTAACTAATTCTAACTCATTCTTCGAAATGACAATTTCCCTTCGGATCTCAATGACGACAATCGAAGAAAAAGGGAAACCTTCTATCTCCCTTATCCACTTTTGAAAATCTTCCACCGTCCATTCAAACAAGCTTAATCTGAGCCGTTAATCAAATCAGCCAATCGAATCCGTTCTAAAACTCTATAAAAGCCGATACAAATCCAAGCTTTGGTTACCTATGTATACATACGAAAACGCATGAACATACATGTAATCAGCTTATGCAATCATAGCCTTTTAGCATCACAACCATACTTTCATTTTAGCATAGCCTTGCATTTAGCATAGTGTGCATTTTATTTTTTTAAAATATCATTCTTTAGCTGTTCATTTTGTTGAGCTTGATCTGTTGATCTAAGAGCCATTGGAAACAACAAAACGCTGGAGTTAGAGAGAGATAAGACGATTTTGGGGAAGCTGCAATCACAGTTTGCTTATTCTATTTTCCTTTTCAATTTTTCTAATTTAATGTCTTATTGATATGTGTTTGAATTTCATTTAGATTGATACAATTTTCACTCACACACTATCTATTCTTCACTCCTATTCTAATGATCTATTACAAGCTTCATAACATATCCACAATTTTGGAAACATCTATGTCAGCCAAAGATCATCACATTCTCTAAGGAAATAAAATGTATTGTGTGCATGAATAGGTCGGCCTCAAATTTGAATTACTCTTCAACAAGTGTGTAAGATAAAGTGTGGAACTATAATGAGGGTCAAGAAAACACCCAGGAATAATTAAAATCAGACCATTAAGATCCACAAGTTATGAGGACGATCCACAATGATCAAACTGGCTGAAAAGTTTAAAATTATTTTGATGTTGGTTCAAGAAACTGCCAAGAATTCCAGAAGTGATAAGTTGTTGAAAAAAGATCCAATCATGCTCAAATATTGGGACAAGGAAAATGAACACGTAGATGATGTATTCCAAGATCCACAGGGTCTGGTGAGCAAAGGTAATGAATCCACCAACATGAAATGGGAAAGAACAAAACAAGAACAAAACTGAAAGGAAAATATTTTTGGTTGATGCAAGATTTCCAAGAACAAAGGATGCTCCTGCATCAGAAATTTGGGGTTAATGAAAAGTGAGTCCCTCACATTTTTGGGGCTAAAGGAAAACCAAGACGGTCTACCTTAGCCCGAGAAATCCATGAAGAATCTTCAACTAATCTACCTCTCCACTTCACAAGATATTCTTTATACTATCTTCCACGAGTCTTCCTCCCATCTCTGACATCCAAAATCTCTTCAATCTCATCTATTTGCTGCCTAGGAAATTGATTCTCCAATTCCACTATACTATCCTCACTGAATTTTGACTCATAATACTGATGTACGTCTGTAATGTTGAATATAGGTGATATACCCATACCTTCCGGTAACTCCACTTCATATGCATTTCCTGAATCAAACTTCCTCAAGATCTTACAAGGTCCAAAATTCCTCATCTTTAGCTTGTTGTATGTCCCAACTGGAAATAATTCCTTCCTCAAATATATCAGCAAGTTTCCCAAGCTCCTATTCACTACTTTCGTCTATCCATCAGTCTATGGGTGAAATATAGTACTGAACTTCAAATGTATCTTCAACTTATTCCAAAGTTCCCTCCAAAAGTAACCAGAAAACTTCACATCTTTGTATGAAACAATACTCCTAGGTAATCCATGCAATCTGACCAGTTCCTTGAAAAATAAATCTGCTACATGCACTGCATCTATTGTTTTCCTACAAGGTATGAAATGTGCCATCTTAGAAAATCTATCTACCACCGCAAATACATAATCATTACCTCTTTGTGTCTTCAAAAATCCAAGTATGAAATCCATACTGATATTCTCCCAAGGATTTTCTGGAACTGTCAAAGGCTTATACAACCTAGCATTCTGAATACTCCCTTTTGCAACTTGAAAAACTCTACAACTTTGCACAAATCTCCTGACATCTTTATGAATATGTGGCCAAAAGTAATTCTCACTCACCAACGCTATTGTCTTATCAATTCGAAAATGTCATGCCAATCCTCCACTATGCTTTTCTTTCACCAAGCTTTCCCTCATTGAACTTCAAGGTATACACAATTGATTACCTCTGAACAACATATCCCCCTGAATGAAATAATCTAAACCATTGGCTTCTATCCTCCAAAATTGGTTCCTTACAAGTTTTCTAAGGTTCTACAAAATCTGGGTCTTCCTCATACAAGTTCTTCAATTCATCAAATCCTAATACCTCCACTCTCATCTCTTTCAACAAAATCCTTCTCCTACTCAATGCATCAACAACTCTATTTGACTTTCCACTCCTATGCTTAAAAAAAAAGTATAAATTTGTAAGAACTCTACCCATCTCATGTGTCTTTGATTCAACTTACCTTGACTATTCAAATATTGCAATGCTTGATGATCTGTATACAACAAAAATTCCTTAGGCAACAAATATTATCTCCACTTCAAGGATTGAATTATAGCATATAATTCTTGATCATTCACTGAATATCTTCTCCTAGCATCATTCAACTTCTCACTAAAATAAGCTATAGGTCTTCCTTCTTGACTCAACACTACTCCAATTGCATTTCCACTTGCATCACAGTCTACTTGAAATACCTTAGTGAAATCTAGTAAAGCCAACATAGGCTACTCAATCACCTTCTACTTCAACAATTCAAAACTTTGATCTACTCCAGATGTTCATCTAAAATCCTTCCTATCTCCTCTCATTATTTATATCATGGGGCTACAAATAGAATTGAAATTCCTAATGAAGTTTTGGTAGAAACTAGCCAATTCATAAAAAGCAGCTCCATAAATCAGATCCATTCAATGACTAATACTCCTCACAGGCAGTAATCCATTAGGTACATTATCTGAAATGATCTCCTCATATTCTATCAACAACTCCTTTATCTCTTTCGAGTGTTCTTTCACATGCTTCAAATCTTTAGCCTTCTTAGGAACTAAGGCATAACACACATTCTCATGTTTCAATCCATCAAGGATGCTCCTTCTATCAAGCATTCATACAAACTTCAATTGTAGGAACATCTTCTAATGGAAACAAAATCTACTTCACCCCATTAGCAACAATAGTGTATGTATTCTTCTTTCCATCATGAATAGCCTATCTATCATACTACCAAGACCTTCCCAACAAAATATGGCATATATCCATAGGCATGATATCACACAAAACTTCATCATGGTAATTTCCTATCTTCAATTTCACCAAACATTGTTCACTTACCAAAATATTATGTTCATCTTGTATCCATGGTATCTAATAGGGCTTTGGGTGCTTCAATCTTTCCAACTTCAACTTACTCACCATCTCTTCGGAAACCAAGCTCTCAGAACTTCCACTATCAACTATCACCTTTAAAATTTTACCAACTACCTTGCATCTTGTCTAGAAAAAAATCTTCCTTTGCAACGGTTCATGCTCAAACTCACTCTGACACAGTGCTCTTTTTTTACAAAAATTTCTCCTTCTTCTAGTTTGTTAGATGATCGAGCATGATCTTCCTCAATGAAGACTGCACTTTTATTGGTCTCTATCTTTCTTCTCATCTCTCCCTGATTACATTCAAATTCTCTATGTCCTTGTCCACCACATTTATAATAAGTTCCTCTCAATATCCTTTTCTCTTGTCTTATATCATCTCTTCTATGTCCTTCATTCTGGTAACCACCATATCCTCCTCTTTTGTATGAATTTCTGTCACTTTTTTGATATGTATTATCATTCTTACTAACCTCCTTATCCTTGTTCTAATTCGGAAAAGGTCCTCTTCCTCCTCCAGCAAATGTTCTTCCTCTTTAAAATCTTCCACCTCTTCCTCTTTGTCTCTGCTCATGTTTCTTATTTAGCTTCTCTTCTACTTTTAGGGCACACTGATATGCCTCCTCCACATTCTACAACTTGATCAAACTAATTTCATCCTGTATAGATGACCTCAAACTATTCATATATTTGGCTACTTGCTCAATTTCTTCCTTTGAATGTCCAGATCTGATATTCAACTTATAGAATTCCTCAGTATACTCTGTCACACTTGAATCTTTCTGCTTCAAATTTTACAGTTTTTGGAACAAACTGATCTAATAGTCTATAGGCATAAACTTTGTCTTTAACTTATTCACCATCTGATCCCAAGATTTTATCTTTTCTTTCCCTCTTCTTTGTCTATTTGTCTACAAATGTTCCCACCAAAGGGATGCATGTCCTTTCAACTTTGTACAAGAAAATTTCACTTCTTATCTTCAGTGGTATCTTCAAATTCAAAATATTTTTCCATCACAGTAATCAAATCAAGCAATTCTTCTGAATCCAACTTACCAATATAATCTAGTGCATTGAAATGTGGCTTTGTATTTTCTCTGGTTAGGGATCTTATGAACCTCTCTTCTCCTTGATCTAGGCTAGGTTTCTCTTCTCTTCCTCCTTCTTGAACTTCTACCTCTTCATCACTTATATCATCAACTAATCGACCTCTTCTCTAGGTCATTTCAACTACATCTAATCTGGTAGCAATTCCTCTTAGCATGTCCATTATAGCTTGGTCTACATTTCCACACACTCAATTTCCTCTATATTTTCTTCTTCTAGCCATCTTTACAAAAGTCCTCTGCAATTGTAGGTCAGATCTTCAATCTTCCACCCTACAACAAATCTTTTATAGGACCCTACAAATTCTGTCAACCTCACATAGATTGAAACTCGCTCTGATACCAAAATGGTGCAACCATGGTAGGAGGGTCCTGAAAGAGAACAATTTGGATTGTGCAGCAGGAGTAACACAATGAAAGAAACATAAAATATGGAGGAAAATATAAATTAAAACATTCTCATTAATAGAAAATCTCAGTTACATTTGGTTGGCAACATACGGGCTTACAGATTCAGCTCATAGGCCTGATACAACATGTTCAAAAATACAATATACCAATGTGCTCCTATATGTGAGAAAAATCTTACAAATCTAAACCAAACTTATCTATCTATTCTTCACTCCTATTCTAATGATCTATTACAAGCTTTATAGCATATCCACAATTTTGGAAACATTTACATCGACCAAAGATCATCACATTCTCCAAGGAAAGAAAATGTAACGTGTGCATGAATAGGTTGGCCTCAAATTTGAGTTACTCTTCAACAGTCAGGTAAGACAAAGTGTGGACCTATAATGAAGGTCGGGAACACACCCACAAAAAATTCAAATCACACTATTAAGATCCGCAAGTTACAGGGATTATCCACAACAATCGAACTGGCCGAAAAGTTTGAAATTATTCTGATGTTGGTTCAAGAAACTGTCAAGAATTTTGGAAGTGATAAGTTTCCGGAAAAAGATCCAATTGTGCTCAAATCTTGGGACAAGGAAAATGAACATGTAGACGATGTATTCCAAGATCCATAGGGTCTAGTGAGCAAAGGTGATGAATCCACCAACATGAACTAAGAAAGAACAAAACAAGAACAAAACTGAAAGGAAAATATTTTTGGTTGATGCAAGATTGCTAAGAACCAATGATGCTCCTACATTAAGAGAAATCAATACAAATATTTTAATATAGCATATTTTATATAAATTTTCATAACATAATTTTATTTTGACAAATTATATTTTTCATAAAATGTTAAATGAAAGGCACTAAAATGATCGAACCATCATAAATTTTAGTATGACAAATAGAGGAGATCATCAAATTCTAGGCATGTGGTCACCAGAATAAGCTCTTGCTATTCAAACAAAAAGTTGAATCTTGAAATCTCTCAAATGGAATTCCATGATCTACTAGAGATTTCTTGTGTTGTTTATCTCGTTATACCATTTAATTATACAAATCCTTGCAAAATTTTCATAGATTTACTATAATGATAATTTTAGTTTAAATATTGTTGACTGTAATTAATTATTAAAAGTTTATTTATCAAAACAATTGGTAAGATGTGGTGTCTCAAAAGTTTTTTTTATCTTTAGTTTTTGAAGTTCCTCATTAAGATTGTTTCATCTTCTCCTCTTATTTCTTTTGATGGTGTTGTGCATTTAGTTATGCCTTCAAAGTGGGTCTTTCCCCTCTTTTCCTTAGTATAAATTTTTGTATGATAACTCTTTTGGGAAGTTGTACAGAGGAAACAAATTTTTTCTAAGTTGGATTCTCTTTGACATGTAAAGTCTTTGGATGAAAATTTGTTAAAGTCTAGATCTAGCACCATATTAGCTTTCTTTCATGTTTTTTTCTTGGGCAATTATTTAATTTTCATTGTGCTTCTATTGTTCTTCTACTGAACATACAAGGTTCGGGCCTTGCAAAAACCACGTTTATCATAATATATTTTACTTTAGTAAAAATTCCCACAATTCAAATTATCATATACTTTTCATATATGTTGAATATATTTGTACAGTGGAACAACTAAAATATCTTGTAATCTCTAAACAGATTTTAATTAGAAAGTAAAATAGATTAATAGTCATTCTCTTTATTTGTAAATAATACAAAAAATAATACTTCAATACATATTTTAGTAAAAACAAATATTTGAAAGAAATAAAGATATAAATACTTACACAATTTTTTAAAAAGTTGATATGTTTAAGGATAGATGGAACTTTAGTAATGTTAAGTCATGGGTATGTGCAGGATCATCATGGAAAAAATAGGCCCTTAAGTGGCAAAATAATTAGAAAAATCAGTGTTAGGCAACTTGACGTAAAAATTTGAATAAGTTATCTATATTATTTCAAAAATATGTAAGAATAGAATCTCTAGAAAATTGAATGTAGTTTCTAAACTACTAGGTTCATTTAAAAATAAATAAAATCTATTTGGTGAAAATTTGAAATTTCAATGCAGTAGTACTTAAATTTCAAGGAAAAAATAAGA
>VDFB02342116.1:0-11524 GCA_007258455.2 Sequoia sempervirens
TTAGGACATAGAGCATACCCACTTTCCACCTACCACATTCAAGGATAACCCTAGAGATCTCTGTGCAAAAGAGAAAGAGATCTTGCAATAGGGTTGTCCTAGGGGCTGAATGTAAACTAATAAGGGGTTCACCACCAAGTAAGAACTTGGAAAAACAAATGAAATGTAAAATGAAATGCTTAACCCTAATTTGATGCAATGACCTAGAAAAGTGTGTATAACAAAACAGAGAGTTGCAAAACATAATGTGTGCACCTGGAAACTTGTAGAGACTTGAATGGAGACTAGAAATTTTACAAATTCTAAAATTTTGGCCTACTGGGACTCATTTTCTATTATGGGCGAATCAGTCCTAGATTTGGGTTTCTATATAGAAACAGGTTAATGGAAAAAGGGTATCCAAAATTGCAAAAATATCTAAAAAACACCTACAGTGGGACTCATTTGCCACTTGTGGTCAATCAATCCCATTTCAGTTTTTTGGGAATTCAAAGTCTTAATTTGTTCTTCTCAGTCTGCTCAATATAATTCTCAAGGTTCCTGAATCTGAAACTCTGATTTTGGGGCTGTACATGACCTTTTAGTGAAGATTATGACCTTGCAAATGGGGAGACAACTTCAACAAGCTTGTAACCTAATCTTCAATGATTTTTCAAGTCTTCAAAGTACCTAGATCTGGAATTACACAAAGAGAGATAGAAAAAGGGTTGATTGTTAGGGAACATGGGTTTTCCTTGGTCAAACCCCTTTTAGGTAATTAAACCAAATGATGAAACAATGAAACAAGGACATGAAACATGAAACATGAAAAATGATACCTTGAATGATGTCTTGTAAATGATGTCTTATAAATCTACAACTCAACATGAAATGGCCATGAATGATGTAGATCTTGATCTTGAGAACAATGCTTGATCTTTGTTCTTCAATGCTATATCACAACACTAGCTCAAGAACATGATTTATGCTTGATATGCTTGACATGATGATGGATCTTGAATTGCTACAAGAATTGATGAAGAATTTTTCTCTTGAATGCCTTAGAAATGATCTTGAAAACTCTCCTAACTATCTTGTGAAGTCTTGGAATCCTTAACTCTTGCTCGTTTTACTTGATAACATGAATGCTTATGTGAAATAATGATTTAAAAGTTTTTTTATATAGGAAATTCACTCAAATGACCATTTATTTGATCCCAAAGGTCGACATAAAAGAAATTTGAACTTAAAACCAAATGTTTCCTACTCAAACTTTGAAAATAGGCCAAAAGGGACTCATTCGCCAAGCTGGGAGAATGGGTCCGACCTGGATGGGTCTCATTTTCCCAAAGTGGAAAATGGGTCCCATAGGGCCTATTTTGAGTGCTAAAGTGTCGGGGAGTGTGTAAATTAAGCTTATTTGTTGATATTGTCAATTTTTTTAATTAAAATATGCCTTGGGATGCATAATATAGGGTCATAGGGGCCTATTAATGATGATGTAAAGGTCATAAATGCAATAGGGCACAAAAATTAATGTGAAATTATAAATAAATATACTTTACAACATTGAATTAAGGAAAAATTGGGTCTATTTAGCTTTGAAGGGCCCTAAATCCCATGTGAATGTGTAAAACACATTATACCACTAGATTAGGTCCACTTTAGTTTACAAGCCTCCTAAATTTAATGTGAAGGTGTAAATAAATACACTGTACAACATTAAATTAAGGTAGAGTTAAGTTAATTTAGCTTTAAAAAGGCCCAAGACCTAATGTGGATGTGTAAAACACCTCATAACACTAGATCAAGGTGACATTAAGTCTAATTTATCATTAATTATTCCCAAATTAAGCAAGGAAAAGGCATACCATTTTTCCATCATTAAAATATGTATCTTGATATAGTTCATGCACATATAAGAATTCTTTTGTGATCACATTCTCTCCATAGACGGGATCAATCAATATCCCATTAGTGGGATTGCCATTGATTCAACTAGCTATGTGAAGAGGACCATCAAGTGCACGTTTAAGTGTCATTTTGTGAGAAAGCAATGTCAAGAGGTTGTCTCATTAAGCCCTTACGAGGTCTAGCTTCAATAAATGCTATCACTTCATCTAGGGGGTTCTGTTGAAGAATATCCATATTGCCATCATTCATGTCAACATTCACCACATCGCTCTCTTTGTTTCAGTAGATTTGAAAAACAAAATATTGTGCTTAGGAATGGGATTTGTAAAGATTTGTAAATTTTGATTAGGAGGGGCTACAAACTTATTAGGTCTTGATCATTTACACCTCCAATTTGAAGTTTATTATTTTCAATAAGGTATTGCACAAGATGTTTAAGATGCTTATAGTATTCTGTACCATGTCCATTTTGTTGATGGTAATGACAATAAGAATTTTTTCAAAAGCCTTTGGGCAATGGTATAGTAGGGTCAAGTTCTCTAATAGGAGGTAAGGTAAACATGCTATTGTCAATAAGCTACAAAATGATATTGTGAAAGGTATCGGGTAATGGAGTGAACTCTCTCCCTTTCTTCGAAAGGAGTGAACTCTCTCTCCGTTTCTTTGAAAGGAGTTGTCTTTATAGCAACCACTTGATTATTGTTTTGTTGACTTTTTTGAGGAGAATTTAATTGTAAAAATCCCTTATTTTGTTTCTTGAAAGGTTGATAATTATTTTGAGTCATGGATTTAGAATTTTTAGGACGACTAGGGGGATTCTTCACATCACGACCACTAGTCAAGTTTTGATGGTCACAAAGGGCTATACATAATTGTGTGAAGGATGGAAACCTCAACATTTCAAGTTTTCTTTGAAGTTTATCTTGTAAGTTGGAAATGAACATTCGTTGAAGGCCAACATCAGGAATCTTAATGTTCACTTGTGAATAAAGTGTTTGGCATCCCGCTATGAAATCAATCAATTTCTCATCCTCTTTTTGCTTACATGTCATTAAATCATAAAGGGTCATCTTGGGACCCATGTGAATATGGAAATGGTTGTAAATGGAATCAATGAGTTCATTGAATGAACCAATTGAATTATTCCGCAAAGAGGAGAACCACTCTAAAGAAGTATCTTTCAAGGATCTAGGGAATAACTTAGCCAAAAGTTTATCCTCAAAGATGAAGTCACTACACAAGGTTGTGAAGGTAGAAAAATGACTAACAAGATCTCCTTTCCCATGATATTTCTCAAATCAAGGGACCTCTATACCTTGTGGCATTTATGCTCTTAATATGTCAAGGGAAAATGGGGTGGACTTGATGTATTGCAAGGGTTGACTATATATTATTGTTCTATTGTAATGTTGCCACTTGTTGTTGAAGGGATGTCATGGTTTGCAAAAGTGAGTTAATGAGAGGGTCATTTTGGTTATAAGGTTGAGGGGAATAAGGTGGTGTAGTGAATGTATGTAGAGGACTATTGAATTGTAGGTTGGTGAAGGTGGATCGTTGAGGTGTTATTGTATTCCAAGTATTTCCTATAGGAATACCTATGGAAGTGTACACAGTGCTAGTAGGGATGAGTGTTGTGGTTGGTTGAATAGTAGTTGTGGGTTGAAAGGTTGTTGTAGGTTGGAATGTTGTTGTAGGTTGTGTACTAGTGTATGTAGGGATGGGCATTGGCATCGTGGAGGACGGGATTGGAACTCCACCTTGACTTTTGGTAGACCCCAAAGCTTGAGTGGAAGTGGTAATGGTAGGGATGGTGTTGGTAATGTTAAGGACATTGGTTGTAGGAGGTGAAGTCATGGGAAATGAAGTATGCAAACTATGAGCAATGGAGGGTTGATTCTCAACACTATCAAAAAGAGAGTTAGAAAACCCAAGATCCATGACGAGTGAGATATCATGGGATGCCATGAGCCTCAAACTACATCTTGTAAAGCTCATACAAGTTTTACAACCCTAGTGCACAAACACTAGAATAGAAAAGGGGCAATGTAATAACCTAGAATGAAATGCAATTTACTGATTACACAATGCAATAAGCTAAAAATGAAATGTTTGAATGAAATTTTGAATTTTAATAATGTACTAAAATGAAGCAATTTAAGCTAAATGTAATGAATTTGATGGAACAACAAATCAAGAAATTGAAACAAGAAAGTGACAACACCAAACAAAAGCTAGAAATTAAGATTTTAATGTCCAAAAAATGCAAATCACTAGCTAATAGGGACCCATTCACCAGTAAGGGTGAATGGGTCCTGGTTAGATGTTTTTGGGATGTTTTTGTGGATTTTGATGCTTTTTTTAGTTGCCAGAAGGTACAAATAGTGTAGAAGTTGAAAAATCAACTTCACAGTCCCCAAGAATCACCCGCAAGCAATCATCTATCACATGCAACAAATATTCAGAACAAAAAGAAGAGATGTTCTGTAAACCCTCAGAGCAGTTTTGTGCAAGCAAAAACCAAAATAATGATTATTGAAGATAATTGTTTTAAAAATAATACAAAAGCCTTCAAAAATGCAATAATGCAAAACCCTAATCTTATCTTGAGCAAAAAGACAACTCAATAAGATAAGGATAATAATTAACTTAGGAAATAAAATATGCCTATGTAAACTTATGCTAAAGTGTAATTAAATAATTAATTACACCAACACCCCCCCATAAGTGCAACTTAGGGAGAAGCAAATTATTATGCAAAGATGAGTCCCAACAACAAGGCCTGATCAGGTACTCATTTACAAATGCAATGCAAACTAAATCAAACGGGGTAAAGGAGGAAACCACATGAGAACAAAACTCCTCCCCAAAATAGAATGCAATAAACTAACTAAGTGATGAAAGATGGAGGACTCCATAAGACCCCCCAAGGACACCATCCATCACAAAGATACATGAAATAAGCCCCCCATAAGAGAGGAAGAAAGAGGCCACATAGCCCCCCCCAGAATGAAGTAGCTCCAATAAGACTGAAGAAACCACATCTCTTGAAAGAAGTGAGAGGGAAGAGACCGAATGAATGCAATCTCTGAAGGTGGAATAGGTGTAGCCCGAGATGTCTCCACAGAAGCAAGTGTGACATCAACCAATGAAGAAGTCAAAGTAGTTGAAGACTGAATAGAAACCTCCAAAGATGGATGATCAACAGGATCTTGTTGCACTGAAATAGAAGAAGCCACATCGGTAGCCACAACAATAGCAATAAGAGGGGGAGGAGATGGAATGGAAGGCTAGAGAACAAGATCCGAAGTGAGAACACCAATGTTCAAGAAGCCAAATCTATCCTTTGAATGATGATGCACACTTGAAGTGTGAGGAATAGCTGTAGAAACAAAAGCACCATTAGTAGCAAAATCGGTGAAGGAATACAACCGAGATGAGTGATCCACTATGTTAGAACTGTAAAAATTTGAAAATTTTACAGTTGTTTATATTCATGAGTTTCTAAAGAAGTCCTTACCATAAGCACAAGAATCCTCTCTTCATAACATTTTTTCCCATATTGTGTCATGTGGTCCCATAGAATCCATCTAACCCTGAATATTTCAATGTATAATTCATATCGGCAAGAGATGGTAAGGGTCTCCCTGATCTATAAAGCATTTTATTCTAATGTATATCTTTTGTAGTCTATCGGAAAGAGTTCGGGAATGTCATACCGATATGATTTCATCTAAAGACACATATCGACAGGACGAAGTTCATTGTCTCAGTGACAAAAAGATCCCATTGGCAAAACAATATGCATCGTGGTGAGTCATATCAGGTCTATTTGTGTCTTATCGACCGTGGTGCAATTCCAGAGCATCAAAAAGGAATCTAAAATATTCTCAACATGTTTCCCAGAAAAGTGGACCCTATCTGCGAGAAAATATTCATTGATATAAGTCATAACAAGCACATGTGTGTTATACCGATGAAGCACAAAATGATTGTCGGTGAGACCTAAGTCATCGGTGAAATGTCTTGGAGCATTCATTTGGTTTTTCCGATACAACGAAGATGGATTTTGATGATGTATCGAGGTGAGTTCATGGAAGTCCTGCCGACACTCAATGTTGCTATGATGGGGTTATATCGGTAATAGGACTTGGCGATATTTATTGTCTTGCCGATAACAAGATTCATCAACGAGGGTTATAGCTGTGATCCTAAGAATTTTACCCTACTCTAATGTGCAAAATACCTTAAAAATGCGAGTGATAAAAGACTAAGGACACTTCAAGATTAGCCAAAAGAGTGATAAAACAAGAAGGAAAATAGACAAAACAAGACACAAACGATTTCACCTTCCTTGTTGTTGATGTCTCCTTGATTGGCCCTTGCTTGGGATGATTTTGTGTGCTCCTTAGATGATTTCTTGAATGACTAAATGAAAGATTGAATGTGCAAAGTGATTAAAATGAATGGCTAGATGATAGTGAATGAGTGAGAATGCAAATTGGCAACATGTAGTTATAAAATGGCTAAGTGTTGAAAATTCCCTTCAGGAGGGGGTATTTATAGGAGAATTTGAATTCTCTAGAGAATTCAACGGTCAAGATTGATCCAACAAGGTCAAGATGAAGGGCTATGGTGGGTTGAGAATCCACAAGCCCTCACATCTTGACATGTGGATGGTGAAGTGGCCAAGAGAAGATGAGGTGTAAGTGAGGTGTCAAAAAGGTACATGAGGTGGAGGAAGTACAAGTACCTTGCAAGTACATTGGGAGATGGGAAGAATCTTTGGTGAATAAAAGTGAATTAAAATTCACACAATGATTGGAAGAATCGTGGATAAGACAATGTCTCTAAAGGTGGGAAAGTTTGTCACACATGACTGATGTGACAAGTCAAAGGTTCTAGAAGATGCATGGGAAAAGGGGATTCTTGGAGGAATAAAAAAGGAATTAAAAATTCCTTGGGGGATGGGGAGAGTTGACCAAAGTTTTGATTAAGATTAATTAATCAGTAATTAGAAGATAAATGAGGATTAGAAGCCAACTTGCAAAAGTTTGAGGATGTGACACATCCTAATCAAGGATTAGGCATGTGCACATCCCTAATGAAGAAATTAGGATATGGATTAGGATTAGATAAAAATGACATGGGAGGAATTAAATAAATGTAATATTTATTTAATTCATTTAATGAAAAGGGGATTAAAGAGGGTAAGGTATTTAATTAATAAATACCTTAGGGATTTGGCAGAATTAAAGATATTAATTAAATAATAGTAATATTACTTAATTAACTCGGATAAGAGGATGTTTAGATGAAAAGTGATAATTGAGTTCTACATTTTTCCCCTGTAGACGGGTGCGAAGCAGCATCATTTCAAAGAATATTAAAATATAGAACCTAGAAGAAGATGGTTAGATTGAAAAGATGCCCCCACTAACAAGGATGACTAGGGAAGAAAGACTCATGAAGATGAAGAGTAGGGATTGCTGATGCCCCTCGAGAGGACACATGCGGGTCAAGAGAACACGGTGTGCCTCGAAATAGATGATGTGATGCCAAGGGAGATGAGGAAGATGATGCAAGGTGATGGGTAAGAGAGTAAGTGATATGGAGATGGATGAAGCACAAATGGATTTGAGGACAAAAGGTGATGTTTCCCTAGTCAAGGTACAAGCCAAAATGGGTTGAGCATGGATGGAGTGTTGTCAATGAGGGAATGAAGGATCCCGAAACAACACAAGGATAGGGAAGGATACATCCCACAGAGTGGAAAATATAAGGGAAGGATACATCCCAAAACACACTAAAGGATAGGAAGAACACCCGAAGATGATGAAAAGTGTTGTCGATGAGGAAGGATACATCCCAAAACAACACCAAAGGGATAGGGAAGGATACTAATGGATGATGATGATTATGGGTCAAGGCTGGTAACGAGACTAGGGACAAGATCAAGGATTTGATTAGGTGATTTGTACGAGATTGAACAGATGAGGAGAAGATTGATATGTGAGATGGAGAGAAGGATCTTAAGATTTGGTTCGATATCCAAAGATTTGGACTGCAGATGGACGAAAGCTCAGATTAGGGGTTTGGTTAAGCTCAGATTGGGATAAGATTAAAGATCAGATGAGGATTGGATTGAAGACTAGAATGATTGAAGGATATGATTGGATTGATTCTACACCGAGTTCTAGGGTTTAAAAGGCGTAAGGTGTTGACAATCAGATTTTTCCCAATTTGGCAATTTTCAAAAATTGTCAAATTTTGCGATTTTAGGAAACCTCATGGATAGACTTTTGGGAGTCCAAATTTTGTCCAAGAAATACTCAATATTGAGATAGGATGAATTGCCAACTAACATCCCAAATTCGAGATATGCATTTCGAGTTATGAGCGAAAACAATTTTTCAAAATGCTGGAAAAAAACACTAAATTGGGATTTTGAGTGTCAAGATGAAAGTTTGAGGCCCTGAAAATGTGTCAAAATGGGTTCCAACGGCTTTCATAGAAACCGGTAGGAAATCCACTTATTATCTCATAACGCAACCACCATCAAATTTCAGCTCAAACGGACACCCGAGTCAAAAGTTATGGCCTCCGGAAGTGTCGGTGTAAAAATCAAAAATCAATTTTGAAAATTTCAACACATGGGTTTTGTTCGTTAGGAAAAATAAGAAAATGGGTCAGAATTGGTTTTTGGAAAAAGACAATAAAAATGTGAATTTTGAGGGTCAAAGGTTGGCGGGGTAGGGGCGTAGCCGCCCCGCTCCAGGGCGTAGTCGCCCCGGTCGAAGGCGGTGCCGCCTCGACTGGGGGCGGTTCCGCCACGGCGCGCGCTCGGAGCGGTTCTCCGCTCGAATGGGCGCCTGCTCGGCCAAGGGCGGGGCTGCCGCCTGATCAGGCTCATTGGCGGGCGGTTCACCGCTGCGGCGGTGGTTCCGGCCATCGGGCGGTTCCGGGCCTGCTATAAGCGGTGCTACCGGAATGGGCGGTTCCGGCCTACCGGGCGGGGAGCTAGAGGGCAGGACAGAGGAATACAAGGGGGAAGAGAAAGGGTGAAGAGATAGGAAAAAAGATGGAGGGATGGGGGGATTGTGAAGAAGGATGAAGGGATGGGGGATACATGCAAGATGATGAAATGGAAAATGAAATGCAATTTGAAATGCAATTTTCCATCTTTGGAGCACTGATTTTTGCTATAGCATAAGACATCAAGTGCCAGGGTATGTGGAACCAAGGCATATTAGTGTCTAATGCATGAAACAAACACAACAGATAAGAAGGCTATTCCAACACTCCAAAGTCGTGATGACCTTGGTCGGGCCAGGTATTGAGATAACCACAAGCACAAAAGGATGCCCTAGCATAACACAAGACCTCGGGGATCTTGGTGGGTACTACATAGGACAACCAAGAAGACACAATCAAACAAAAGATCAAGATATGCCCCTATGTTGACCAATCAAAACACTCCATAATATGATGGATTATGGCGGCCTTGACAAGTGATGATAGGGAGCTCAAAAGATAAACAAAATCCAAAATCATCAAAAGATCGCAATCAATGTCAAATGTCCTTTGCCATAGGATCAAGGGGATAGATGGGATTGATGAGGTCTGTTAGGAAGGATGCATCCTGTTGAGACCAAAGATGATGGATACGAAACTAAAAGATCGTTATGACGCGGGATGCGCAAAATCGATTGGATCTCCTGATATAAGTGGATCTCGTTTGTGAAGAACTGGATAGATAAGCGCATAGCTTGATGGCATGACACAAGGAAGATGAAACATGGGATTGACACACCCTAAAGACCTAGGGGCTCGGGGGCCAATCAAGGATTAGCCTTGCCTACGTGAAAGCGCAGAGCCCTCGTAGTTCTGTGAAAGGTGGACGACTGACCAAGATGGAGACCTTGATGGATGGTAAAGGTAGGATGGACAAAAGGAGAAAGACTGATGGTAGACGATAGAAGAGAAAAGTGGACAATGAAGATCGATGATGGAACCCCGGGGGTGGATCAAATGATCGACCTTGCCTACGTGAAAGCGCAGGGGCAACGTAGTTTGACAAGACCAAAGGCAAACAATGGATAAAGGATGATGGATGATGATAGGATAAGTGGATAAAAAGGTGGGACCGATACGACAAGATAGGATAGACCTGTTGGATTGGATAGGATGATGATGATCAGATAAAGCTCAGGGATGGGATAGTTATCCAAAGCATTAAAATGACTTGGGAGGATGATATGATAGATAGATGAGTGATGAAAAGTGATAGGAGGTTGGAAAGATGTGCAAGAGAAGCAGGGGTGATGACGATGAGATAAATGGCATTGGGTTGCATGGGGGGGAGGCCTATAGCCAGATACCAATGACAAGGGATTGAGAGATGGTATGAGGATAAAGATGAAAGAATAGATAGAGATATAGGGATGGTGGATGGGAGGGATTGTTTGGATGGATGGGAATATAAGGATTGGGAGATGAAAGGGATGCTAGGATAGATGGATGGGAATATAAGGATTGGGAGATGAAAGGGATGCTAGGATAGATGGATACGAAGATAAGGATGGGGAGATGGAAGGGATGCTAGGATAGATGGATAGGGACATAAGGATTGGGAGATGAAAGGGATGCTAGGATAGATGGATACGAAGATAAGGATGGGGAGATGGAAGGGATGCTAGGATAGATGGATAGGGACATAAGGATTGGGAGATGAAAGGGACGCTAGGATAGATGGATGTCTCCAAGGACTATGTCACAAAGGAAGCAAATTCCCCCACTCTAGATATGCCAAAAATGAGGAGGCATGAGGGATAAAAGACAAGTGGATGGGAAGATAAAGGAGATAACTAGATGGGGATATGATGGGTGGCTAAGGAATATGATAGAGCATGGATGAAAGGAATGTATACCAATAGGTGTCCAAAGCATGCATAGATAGGTGCCCCTATTTTGATCAAGATTACAAGAAGGATGGAGGGAATGGGAGATAAACGGGATATGATGGTAGGATGCGGAAGATAGGTGGGATGGGGGGATTTATGAAGAGGACGGATAATAAGAAGACGGGTGCATAGCTGGAAGTATAGCGGATGGAGGGAATGCATATCAGGAAGTTGCCCCCAAGTGCAGATGGGGATTTACGCATGATGCCTATTTGCTAGGTTTTCATCATGGTACTTATCCAAGGCGCTTGTTTGCCAAGTTTTCACCATTGGACGAATTATTTCTCTCTTTTTTTAAAAAAAATTTATTTTGTGGATTTTTTGACTTTTTGGATGTCATGCAGAAGGAGATGGGTAAGGATAAGGAAGTGGATAAGCAGATTTAGAAGACATGTGATAAGGATCAAGGTGTTATGAGCCCATGTTTGAAGTGACTGTTGGATGTTGGTACAACCTTATTAGGCTAAATGGATTATGCATGAGGGTGAATTAGAGGGATTTGATGGGGTTGATACATGGGATAATGGATGGGATGCTGGAAAGGGTATGGATAGAATGATGGGGTGGATATGTGATAGGGAGATATGTTCAGGACCAACATTGGCACATGTGGTGGATGTGGAAAGATAATAGGACAAGGGATGGAGAATGGGATAATGGAGGAGATGGAA
>VDFB02342117.1:0-24027 GCA_007258455.2 Sequoia sempervirens
TCTTAGATTTATGCACCTAGCCCAAAGGAAAAAGAATTCCAAAGTAAAGATTATGCTTCACTTATCCCTGAATGAAACTTTATGCACATGGAATCAAGTCAGCAGGCATTCTTCAAAATAAGAAGACCCATGAAACTTGCAGTTACAGCCGAAGAATAACGAATGGATGGATTTAGGATAACACTGAAAAAGAGGAGACTGGCATAGATCATAGTTACAAGGTTTGAAATTTTCAATTTGTTTAGGAAGTCATAAAATTAGAAATCCAGAATTTTCTAAAAAATATAGGAAAAAATTCTACAGGAATTGAAAGGTCTGGGCCGAATCAGAGAAATCTCCCAGATCTGACCAAATTTGAACCAAACCCCTCAAGATTTGGTCACTATGGCATAGATATAGAAAAAATAGGTCTTCTAATTGAGAACTGAACATAAACAGGATGCAAGAAAAAGCTGATAGTGAATCACTTGCCACAAAATGAAAACAGCAGCAATTTAACAGTTAGAAAGAAACAAATCATATCCGCAAAACTGAAGTCAGTCAATGGGACTGCAGGGTATGGCCACCAAGATAACACTAACAAGGAGTGTCAGGAAATGCACCCCACCTGAAAATAAATAAACAAAACAAAGACACGTCTATAAGACAAACAAGAAAGTCTTCCTCAAAAAATAGGTAACTGAAGATACCTAAGAACTAAGAGCTAAATCCCCAAAGATGAACCGAATAAATCAATGGGACCTAAAAGTAAATGCAGTTACAATAGAAGGGTGCTGGGGTAGAAACAACCCTAGATACTGGAAAACAACTAAACACTACAATACTAAATATCTAAATATGCGAACATGATTAGCAGGGGTAAACATAATGTAATTAAAATTTTAAACCCAAAGCATACGAACAAAGTAGAAGTTCAAAATTCAAATAGCTATGTGAGGGGAACACCACATAGTGCAGCATTAAACTGATGAAGACCAATATTCAAGACAGAAACCAAGGCTATAAACCATACTGTCATGCTTCTGTTACAAAGCTCAGGTCAGAAGAAACAACAGCATCATCTTCCACAATAACAAATGGTACAATTCAGGGGTCGATAAGGTACTACCCCTCAAACCTCTCCAAGCACACAAGCCCTGATCCAAAGAAAGAAAGAATAGAACATAGATAAATGAAAGGCAATGCATGGAATGGCAAGTAGCTAAGATGTGCACAAGCAACAGTGGATTTTAAAAGATAAAAATATAGTGGCATAGGATGATGCAGATGGATAAGAAGTGCAGGTAGGAAAAAAATGCATGATAGGAAAATGATGAAAGAGAACATACAAGTGGTGGTAAACAATGAAAAAAAGCAAATGATATATTTAGAAACAATATTCTCTTTGTAAAACTTAATGTAATATCCACTTTTTAATCAATTTATATTTGTGGAACAAAGGGCCAATCACTATTTCCAGCAAGCTAAAGCACATGCCTAAGTACAGTTCATCGCCATTTCCCAGATGCCTACCAATGTGTTTGGAGTAGCAAAGGTCTCAAAAATTCTAAGTTGGGTGTTTCTTGTCATGTCTCTAAATCTCTATAGGTTGTCAAACTTTTAGAGTTCATCATACCAATATGCATTTCTGTCTTAAGTCCGACTTCTTCTTGGTTCTCAACAAACATTAAAACTTTACCATACAAGCATGCCTTTCTGCCCAACTCCACTTCTCCTCTATTCCTATCAAAGTTTTGGACTTTTCCATCACAACATACCCCTTTCCACCAAACCTCACTCTTTCCTTTCCCCTCATCAAAGTTTTTGACTTCTATCTATTGGAATGCCTTCCCCTGACTCCTGATTTGTAGCATGCATCATGTGATATCCTCAACCCCTAAACTCCAACATTCCTATCTATTTACAGTGTTCACCTCACCTACCTTTCGATTCGACACATAAGCACCAGTAATGCCAGATTTGATCATCCAATTTCTCCATAAGGCTTTTCCTACCCAGAAACATATTAAAATATTAAATGTAATATTAATGGTCATCTTGGCTTTAGTTAGTCATTGTTAATGTTGTGACAGCTTCGGTAGCTCCTTCCAGCTCAGCTTCGCAGTGATAAATAAATTTGAATGATAGCCATAGGCTATTCAAATTGTATTTATTTTTTGGGCCGACATAAAAGTTCTTTTGTTATTTATCTTTCATTAAGAAATGTTTATTAAAGGCTGACATTTGTAAAAGGATTTTGAAATGTATTGAGGCCGACATGTAATGAATTGATATATATTCGAATTCAAGCCTGTTCATCATACATAGACATATTCTTCGATAGCTCTCTCCCAGTCCGACATAGACAAGTGCAAATACTTCTGAGATCAAATCACAGTCAAGGCGAATATAGCAAAGAACTGCAATCTAGAGAAGTCCGTCATTATAAAAGGGTGAATACTTCTAAGAACAGATAACAGAAAAGTGCGAATACATCTGAGAATAAATCACTGTCAAGTGCGAATATTGTTTTGAGAAGCGATCATTGTCATCAAGAGAAATTCGTCATTATCAAGGGCGAATATGATATGAAAAAGGTGCGTCACAGTCAATGATAAGTGCATTCACTGCAAATGTAAAGAGATCGGTAATATTAGTCAGTTCAGTGATGAATGAATTTACCAGTGCTTAATGCGAAGACCTATTATTGCCAAGCGAACTTCTACCAGGTGCTATCTAGATGTTATTAATTTGTTATTATCAGATATCGGTCCTGTGTCAGACCATTATTGTAATTTGTAAATTGCTCTAATCATATATAAGCTTTGTTGCTGGGTTTTTCTCCCTCAAGTGGAGGGTTTTCCCAGTACATTTTCATTTTGTATTTTTGTTTTAATCTTTGTGCATTAAATCTGATCTTCAGTTTTTAACAGTCATATCTTAGTTTAGTTAGTTTTTAGCAGTCACTTTAGTTGTTTTAGCATCTTTCCGATTTTTGCTTTAGTTTGCTTCAGTTAACGATTATTTCTTTTTAGAAACATTGTCTTGTACTTTTTCTATATAAGGAGCTTTCGTCTCCTCTTGTAAATATGTAATTATGAATATCAATTATCTTTTCTTGGTATCAGAGCTCTGGCTCAAACTTGAATAGTTTTAACCAATTTATTTTAGAAAAAATAAAAAAAGTTTTAAAAAAAAATTGAGAGTCAATTTTTTTTTTTAAACAATTTTGCAAAGTTTTTTTCATGGTGCTCACCTAGGATTTTGGTCAGATCATGGGGTTGAAATTTGTGACGAGTATTAAAGCCTTTTTTGGAGATTTTTGACAGCTTGTTTGTCAAATCTCATTTGGTATTTTAGTGACATTGGTATTTTCAGTCTGCTGCTGGCGCTTTTCTGGGGATATCATTTGATCTCTATTTGATGGGTTCTTTATGTTGATGGACGATTTTGTAAAAATCATGATTTAATGGCAGCCCAAGGATCGATTCTTTTTTGAGCCAATTTTGATAGAATTTTTCTAGGAAAAATAAAAAAATCTGCAAAGAGTTTTTCGAAATTTTTTCTGACAAAAGTTACTAAGTGTTGTTTTATGAAGAGATTTTTGACAATTTTTCCCTATCTAAAAACATCGTGGGTTGCTGCTAGGGTTTGCAGACCAGTTTTTTGGGCAATTTTTTTCTCAACAAAAAATCGTGCACCTAAAGATTTTAAAGAGTTTTTGAAAATTTTGTTTCTAAAAATTTTGCAGTTCAAAAGTTTTTTGAGGATGTTTCTAAAAAAATCTTACTTTTAAAAGTTTTTAAAGGTTTTTCTGAAAAATTTTACTATTACTAAGCCTCTTTTTAAGACGATTTTTGAAAAATTGTGAGTTGTGCCAGCTGATTGTCCAGCGTTTGTGCCAACTAATCACAACCTTACCTCAGTTTTTGGGCTTTTGGAAAACGGGAGGGATGGCTGCTTTGTCCGTCATGATGGAAAGTACATAAAGGTTCAATGGAAAAAGTTATACTACTCGGAAGCAAAGGAAGCTCACAATTTTTGAGTGTCAGTGTCTTGATTTAATTGTTCTATGAGAAAGGATTTGTAATCACGTGGCGGTTATGCTTCTCCAGTTATTAGTCACCGATGATATGTTTCCCTAAGACTATGGGTAGACTAAGTTTATGTTTGTACAATGACCATTAAGGGAGGGTATTAAAATATTAAGTGTAATATTAATGGTCATCTTAGCTTTAGTTAGTCGTTTGTTTGCTTTAGTTAGTTTTTAGTAACTTTAGTTATGCTTTAGTTGCGTTAGCATCTTTCTAATTTCTGCTTTAGTTTGCTTCAGTTAACGATTGTTTCTTTTTAGAAACATCGTCTTGTACTTTTCTATATAAGGAGTTTTTGTCTCCTCTTGTAAATATGTAATTGTGAATATCAATTATCTTTTCAAAACATTGCTTAAACTTAAAAATGGTGTGGATTCTCATGTACATGTGGCTTGAAGAGATAATGTCCATGTTTCATTAATGTGATGGTTGAGGTTTGGTTGCCACTTCAAAGGTTTTCGGAGATTTTTTCTAACCTACACACACAAATCGAAGGGCGCCATTAATGTTGATGACGTCAAGAGTCAATGGCGGTGAATCTCTTCCCCAAGCCATTTGAATACGCCAAAGGATATATATTTCAAGATTTTCATTACTCTAGTATTATTGGCCATTCTCCAAGTCGGAACCCTAGCTAACATCATTTTGAACACTAGTGTTCAATAATCAAATCCAAGGATGAAAACCCTCATTTGCAAAGACCAGAGGATCGAAACCCTTTGGTTACCCAAGCATGAGGACTAATAAAGTTTTACCTAGCAGGCCACACAAAAGCTTCAAGGTCGTAGATCTTTAGCTATCTCGACTTGCATGACATTCTAGTTGTCGTTGAAGTGAGCACTATATTCATTAGTTTGTTATTGTTGCAGCATTGTAAAGTATTTCAAAACAGTAATATAGGTAATGCCCTACTGTTTATCTTGCATCATTGTGAGTCAGATTTACAATCTAGCTGTTAATGTATTGTGGAATGTGAAGAAATCCAAGTTATTAATGTAGATGTGTACATGTTGAATAGATTTCTAGGTCTCAGCCAAAACTGGGTAAAATAAATCAATCCAAAAATCTATTTGCTAGGTTTATTAAAACTAATTAAAATAATTAAACCTAGGTTGTTGTGTAAACATTGACAAGATCTGCTTTTTTACCAGATCATATTAAAATGTATAAATCTTAAGTTATCTTTTGTTTGCGGTTTCATTTGTGAATCTGGGTATTAAAATTAATATGTTAATATAAAGGAAATTTGGGATTTTTGCAAGATTGGGTTAAAGTTCTAAATTTGAACAATGTTTGCAGAGGTATTAAAGAATATTTTCCATTAATATTTAGCCCAAGATATTATAGTGGTACTAGACTTGGTTTTCCTGCCAACCTATGAATCATATGACCATTCTTTGAATCTCTTTATGGTGGAATGAGCTCTTCGAATGCCAATAGTAACGAGTACAAAGGCTCAATCAGATAAGGAGAAGAAGATTAGATCCTCTTCAGCAAGTGAATATGAAAATACAAAAGGCCATAAAAGGGTACAAACTTGAAGCTCATCGAATCCTAGACAAGCATCAGAGGATCTTTGATAATAGAAAAACTATATTTTCCTTTAATGGTTACCTGAACTTGCTTAGAGATAGGAATCCAAATAGAAGAGACTCGTATAACTACATAATGAGGTTGGGAAAGAAAGGAAAAATCTAAACTGAAAAAGGCTCCTAAGGAACATAAATCAAAGAAAATATTCTTACAGAAAGAATAACAGTTAGAAACAATGCCTCAAGAAGCCATCACATGAACTACGACACCAAGGTTGTTAGTGGCTAGAAACAAATTCCATTACAAGCACCTCCTCCCAATCATGAACAAAAGAAGAGCTCCCCTATTGCTAAAAAGGACAGTAAAAAAAATGAGCTTAGAAGACAAAAAAACTTTGCTTCTCCTGCAAAGCATCTTGGAATCCAAACCACAAATGTTGGAGCAAAAAAGAGGTAAAATCAGGTAACAAACTAGAGAAATCCAAGGAAAACCTAGAAAGGAGAGTGACGGATGCCTCTTTGCCACAACAGGAAGCAGTAGATATTTATTTGACTGCTAACAAGTGTGATTTCCAAAAAAAAAAAGTAATGAAATCAATAAGGAAAAATCCGGATTGCAAGAGTTTGAAAAGAAGCATACCTTGGAGGAATCTGCAATGTAGGTGGATGGTATAAAATTTGATGAAGTATTGGATATCTCCAAAAATGAGTGTGAGAAAAATTTCTTGAGCCATAAAGATGAAGGTGCTAATGTACAAAAATAATCGATAAAGGAGGAACAACACTCTACTCATTCTTATGATTTCATATTGGGAAATCAGGTATCTTATATGGTGGAGTTTGAGGAAAGCAGAAATAACTTTCAATCTTTTTCAATTAGCCTACTTTTTGAAACAAATGCTGAGATGTTTTTTGATTTAAGTACTACAGGTCATGACAATATCAATGATTCGTTGCTCCATACTATATCATGGCCAAGCTATTATCATGGTGCGA
Organism: Sequoia sempervirens; assembly: GCA_007258455.2. Taxonomy (NCBI): domain Eukaryota; kingdom Viridiplantae; phylum Streptophyta; class Pinopsida; order Cupressales; family Cupressaceae; genus Sequoia; species Sequoia sempervirens. Next base: position 6,602 of record VDFB02342117.1, read on the forward strand.
AGCATCACAACAGAGATGAAAGAGTCCAAATACGCCCTTCCATAAGAGTATGGAATCCAAGTAGTAAGTCAAGAAACATTGAGACACCCAAGTGAAATGCAAGGGCGTCACTTGATGATTTAACCAAACAACTATGAAGGGAGGATATTCAAAAACACATGTAGGTGGAGCTTGTTGATAGTTTTACTATTACTAGTGCTGATAAATTCCTCACACCATGCACTTGCAAAAGTAGACAACTTAATTCAGCCCTAGGATGTGGTAAATTCTTTGGGGGAAAAATGACATGATTCTATGCGTTCAATGGCTGCATTCCGTGAGTAATTGTCTACAGAATGCTTAATGTAGAGAGATAAAATCTACATCTGAAGGAGAAGCTATGGTGTTTGGAGGCACCTCTAATGGAATTTTTGGAGCCATCATGGGCAAACAGACTTCTAGCAAAGGACAAGTTGTGCAAACAAGAAGAAGCAATGTGATGGAAGCAATGTATATTATCTCTTTTTATAGTGAGCATACCCTTACCACCCCTTATTCCTCAAAGACTGATTAGAAAAAAGGCTACCATTAGATCTGGGCTTCCAAGGAGTATGTGCACAAGGCCTCTTTCAAATATCTCATAGGTCACATTGAGTTCTTGGTTAAGCTATCCGATTTGAACAATGGACCAGCTGCTTTCCAATTTATGATGAAATGGGTGGATAAGATGAGGATTCAAACTTTTCTAATCTAGGCATTCTCTACCACACTAACTCTATTAAGAAGGCTCCTTAGCCTATGCAGCAATAATAGAAAGGTTGCTAACGGATTCTCACATACAGCAGCACCCTTAACCAATAGGGCAAAGAAAGGAGTCGTTGTGTGGATAAATGGGATACAAGTAGCTACTGATCAACCTAAGAAGGTAATCAATTCATGCTCTATATTCTTCATATCAAGTTTCTCACATCTAATTGAGGGCAAATGTGGTGTTTCTAAAGAGGGTATTGGGGTCATGTTAATGCAAGGAGGGCACTCCATAAAAAGTAGGAGCATGAAGTTCAAAGATCTAGAGGTGGGTTCCCCTATATATGATGAGTTGTTGTTTGCCAGCCTCCATGCTTTTAGAAGTGTTGCAATGGCTTTGTCATTGCACCAAAAGATTGACCTGTTAACACCCGATACAAATGCCAGATTTATACAAGATCCACGGGAGGCAATTAAGCCATGTCACAAATCCAGAGGGGGGCGCTGAACAACCAAGGGGATGAAGGCACCAACCTTCCAACAAGAAGATTCAAACATTCCATTTGCAATGGATGTGTGGTAAGAGGCAAATTACAACAGATTGAAATCCTTCCTGAATCAATTTAATTGAGAAGAAGAGTACCAAAAATGGGTAAAAATGTCCACTTATGATTATGATATAGAATACCTGAAGGAGAAAAAGAATGTGTTTGTTGATGCCTACTCCATACTGACATTTCCTTGCTCTATTGATATCACATTTAGTGGTTGGAAGATCCCCGTCATGGGAGAATACACCAAAAATACCTTGATTGCTAACATCTCAAATGGAAAGATTAGGGATAACCAACATAGGCTAGCAGACAATCCTATTTGGTATAAGGAAATTCTTTCAAGTGTTAGGTCTTGAGATAAGACAAAAGATTTTGGAAGCTTTGCACGATACCCCCATGGTGAAATACTCTAGATCCTACAATAATTGCAACAGTATAGGGAGGAGATTATCATGGAGGGCACTTGCAAAGGAGGATCTCAAACAAATCAAAGGGAAGATCACCTACCAACAAAATAGGGGAGAGCACGACCTCCAATAAGTTTTTTGCAACCATTATTTACTCCCCATCAAAATTGGAACAATATGTTCATAAGCTTCATCTCAAGTCATCCCAAGGTGATAGAACTAATTCTCAATAAGGTGATTAGGCTACACATGTTGCCTAAAAATACTGTCCATGATGGAGGTAGCAAGATGGTCAACTGCTCCGGGTAGAAATTATTTCATATGGTAGATGCAATATTCACTCCTAGCATAGGTTATCAGCTACCAATAGCAAGACAAACAAAAATAGTGAATGAGTGGGTAGTCGAACAGTAGTGGGAAGATGTTTTGGAACAACAATCAATTGGGGTTATATAGTTTCATCTGAAGGATTGTGGTCACATCACCCAGCATCCATATCTTAGCATGTTTTCATTCATGAAATTGTGTATCTATGAAGCACTAACTCGCATGGATCTAGTATTCGCAAATAGAAGAGTGCTACGCATATAGATAACTAATGCCATCATCATCACAAGGATGAAAAGGCCCAAAAGGAGATTCGTCATAGAATGTTTGGTTCAATGGAGGGACTTGCCTACAAATGTTGCTACTTGTTGATGTGTTTTTCGTGACCGCACCAACGCAGAATAAAGTCGCCAACAACTACCCTACTCTCTCTTGATCAAAGTATCCCGCATGCTAAGATTGCAAGAAAGTTCATGCGTTCAACTCCAAGGTTCCTTTAGTGCGAATAGGCTCAGTTGGCTCGATGTGATTTGCTAGTATTTCAAGGGGGACTTACGGAATTGTTCAGCAGCGGAGAAAGGAATTCAAATGCTCGAAAGGTTTGTCTATGAAGCCCGGTTTCCTATTCTAACTAGAAAGTACTGAATTGAAATGGGTTGAAGGGTTTAGAGATTCTAAATCTATTCAAAGGTGTGGACATGGCAATCAATTCTCACAAGCTTCAACCAAGCTCTGCTTTGCCTCGCTTCGGAAAGCCTCCACAGAACCGGTGCAATCTTCAAAGGAGTAGCTCAAGGTGTTTAGATCACAACTTAGCATGAAAATACCATCACAACGACGCATATAAACATACAAATCATGATCGAAGTTAAGTACATGATATTCCAGTTGACCACACAAGGCGCATTCACCATCAGTGAACATACTAGTGGTATGGATAGACGAAGTTTGCTCAAATTGAAGACCACATTCCACAATTACTATCTACTGCTTGCATGAAATGAAACTTATTCTACTTTAAGTCACTACTCGAATAAGAAGGACGAAGAAACCTTGCTAGCTACTCACAACAAAAGACGAAATTCATCATCAATGAAAATTCTTTTTATTGGGAGAGTGTTCACAACAATTTCTTACAAAGTTTTAAGGAAAAACTTTCCTTCTTCTTCAACTACTCTTATCAATCTATACTAAGCTACTTCTAATTTGTCTCTCTATTCTAACTTCTACTCTAATTCTACTGTCTCATGAATATACAAATGAAGGGGGGACTCCCCCTTTTATAGTTGGCCAAGTCCAATGGACGGCTCAAATTACAATTGGCTGGATGGCCAAGATCGCGCCACCTCAGCCCTAAACAAGATGTGCCCTAAAAACCGCCATAATGGAGAGTGGGGCAATAAATGAGCAATTAATGGCCAGCATCTTCTAGAAGATTCCCGTTTGTAGATGTGTTCACACTATTCTCGATCTTCTTTCTTGATGCTTGAGTTATATTAAGTCTCAACACTTAGCCATTTTTCACAACTTTTCTTCCTTCGAGGTTGAAATGTCATCTTGGACTATTTGCTTCATCACTTTAAATCATCACCGCTTGATCTCGACGTTCCTCCTGCAAAACAAGGGTATTAGAACACTTCGCAATATAAAATCAACTTTCTTACCAGGATTTTCACGCTCTAATTTCCAAGGGTTCATCGTCTTCACTAGCCAACTTCGCGCTCAAATTCTTCATGCCTTAGCCAAATCTCCAACATATCTTGCATTCTGCCTGGCGTACTTCACTCTGATATTTCATCCAACTCAGGCTCGAGAAGAATCCTTTCATCAGGAATTTGATCAAAAATCGTCTAGGCGATCACCTTCAAATTCATCTGCGAAGGCATTTTATCTTGAAAACACATTTTATTCCTTGCCTTAGAAAATTTTCAAATTTCCCTTAGGAAAATTGATTAACCTGGTGCCCATCAAAATCTCCATCCTAAACACCTTGGCGAAGTGCAGAAGACTTTAAAATCCACTCCTCGTCGAAGATCTTCAGTACCCAGAAGAAAATTTTCTTCAGAACCTGTCGAATGAACGGGTTCATTTAATTTTTTCTGAATTTTGAACCTTAGAAAAAATAATTTCTCATCAAATTTATTTCATTTCTTCACCCTTGAGCGCATTTCCTTGCTCTGACTTGAAAATTTTCTCCAATCTCATGAAGTTGGCACATTTTGTCCCTTTCCTATTAACTTACCCATGCCTTAGCAAATTTCTTTATCCCTCAGCCAACTTAGGCGTATTTTCTTCTAGAGGTGGAATTTAGAAAAATATTTAAATTCCATCAATATTAGGCATCAGGGGAGAATTTGCCTTAGAAAATTTTAAGCTTCATCTTTTGATTAAGGCGCATTCAGGGGTCTGGTCTTTCATTTTCATACACTTAGAAATTTTCAAGTCACTTCAATCCTTCAAGGGCGCATTTGAACCTCTCTACTTCAAATTTTTCACACTTAGAAAAATTTTCTAAGTCATCTCCTTGCTGGGCGCATTTAGCACATTGGACTTTCAATTTGTGACCTTCAAACATTTTCTAACTCCTTCATCAAGCCTGGGCGCATATAGAAGGGGCTACTTCTTTAGCATTTTTCAAAGCTTTCATAGGCAAGTTCAGGCGCATATAGGAGGGTAGGCCTTCAATTTACTATACTTAGACAATTTCCTCCAACTCCCCACAAGTCAAGGCGCATTTTGAGGGGTCTTCTTCAAATTTCGAAGACTTAGAATATTTCAAATTCCTCCCATCAATCCAGGCGCCAATAAAAGGTCTTGCTTTTAGTTTTGAACACTTAGAATATTTTAGAGTCCCATCTTCTAGCAAGGGCGCAAACCGTAGCCTGAGCTCTCAATTTCAAAACACTTAGAAGAATTTTGCCCTCCACTTAGCTTCAAGGGCGCATTTTAGACCTTGTGCTTCTAATTTGAGTTCCTTAGCATTTCTTTAACTCTTCTCATCAAGCCAGGGCGCATTTGGAGGGTCCTCCTTCAAATTTGAAACACTTAGAAAATTTTCCAACCTTCTTCCAGTCAAAGGCGCATATGACTGGCTGAGCTTTCATTTTTAAGCACTTAGCAAAATTTTATCCATCTTCAGCTTCAAGGGCGCATCTAGGGTCCTGTACTTCCAATTTAGCAATCTTAAACAAATTTCAAGGCCTCTTCTTTGTCTTCTCAAGCTTGGGCGCATTTCCCCTTCTGAGGTTCCAATTTGCAACACTTAGAGGAATTCCTAGTCATCCTTCCAAGCTTGGGCGCATTTAGCCCCCTTGTAGTTTCAAGTTCAGTGACTTAGTCAAATTTCCATTACCTCCTCTTCTCCTTGGGCGCTTTTGGGGGTGTCAAGCTTCCAATTTTCCAGACTAAGAATTTTTTTGAGCTTCAATCTTCTCCCAAGGGCGCATTTTCATGGGTTAGCATCAAGTTTTAATGGTTAAGTAAAATTTTCATCCTTTTGCAAGCTAAGGGCGCATTTTGGCCTGTGAGCTTCCATTTTTCCAGACTTAGAAAATTTTCAAGGCTCTTGCCAGCTTGAGGGCGCATATCATCCTGTGAGCTTCCATTTTCAATGCCTTCACTAAATTTCCTGCCTCATCTTCAGCTTCTCAAGGTGTATTTGGCATGTGAACTTCAAATTTCAAGTGCTTAGAGAATTTCCACCAACCTTCAACTTTTAAAGGCGTTTTTCACTGGTTGGACTTGAAAATTTATCAATTTCAGTGAATTTTATGCCATTTGTCAAATTTGGAGTGACTCATTCATGCTAACCCTAATTTTCCCTGACTTTCTATTTTTAGAAAGTTCTTCAAATTTTGTGCTTTGAATTGACTTCTGACCCTTGAAAGGCCTGATTTCGCCATGTTCCAACTTTGGGGTGTGATCGTGCTGTCGGGGCCTTATGCCTGCTTGCACCTACTATTTTTAGCAACTTACTAAAAATAGCAATTGCTCAGAAAGTCTTCAAATTTTGCGTGTTGATTGCATGAAGTGTGGTGATCGTGGCTGGAGGTTGCATTTGTATGGTTGTCGTGTTTTGCCCTTGAATTTAGGGAACCCTAATTCCTCTGTACCAGCCTGCTAAAAATAGTAAGTGTCTGATTTTCCATCCTCTGCAACTCCGTTTGATCTGAAATTCGCACCATGGGATCTTTATCAACTGCTTGACCTGTTCATACTAACGCTTCATGTTGATCTGCTATTTTTGGCATGTTTCTGGAAGTGGTTTACTATTTATAGCAACTGCCTGTTTCTGAGACCTCCACAGCTCCGTTTGACTTGAAATTCGAATGACACTCTCCTCACCACGTGACCTGCCCGTTCACACTGGCGCATGCAGCTGACTTTCTATTTTTAGCCTGTTTCTGGGGGTGGCTTACTATAAATAGTAAGTACTCCGTTTGCCTTCAAATTTTACCAACAGACTCCTTGAAAGATGCTAATCGCGGTGGTTTACATCGGTTTTCAAAATTTTTGACATTTTACCCCTCTTTTTGGGTCCCGACTGGAAACCCTAATTGGTCCTGCATGCGTATCAAATGACCTCCGTTTGTCCTCGTTTCTGTTGCATTGCGATCAGCTCGTGATTTTGAAGTGTTGGGAGGTGGCTGTCGGGATGCATCTGCTAAAAATAGTAAGTTCCTTACTTAGTGATTATCCCACTTGCATGTCACATCACTGCGAAGCTCTCGAAAAACCCACAAGGAATATGCAGACATGCAAAGAAAACGCTGACATGCAAACCCTAAAAATAGCCCCAGAAGACTGAATTCTGAAAGTCGTTATCTCGCTTTGCATGTCACACCATCGCGAAGGTCTCAGAAAACCCAGAAGGAAAATGCAGACATGCGTTGACAAACTCTGCATATAGGCCCTGAAATTGGCTCCGGAGCCGAACTGCTAAAAATAGCAAGTCGTCTATTTCAGCTCAATTTCGCACGCAAGCAGCTTGATGCGTTTTGGATGTGGCATGATTGTCAGAATTTCAAGAACGCTAAGAGAATACCCCAAATTGCATACTTACTAAAAATAGTAAGTACTCAGAATCTGATGAAATTTCAGTGGAACCCTGTTGGAAGCATGCTGACAACAACGTTAATCTCAAATCTCAATTTATTTACTTCGTTTAACCTCAAATCAGCTCGAAAAGATGGAAACCCTAATTTTCAGACTTGGCCAAAAGTTCACGTTAAGGTTCAACGGCAGGCCCATCCCGAAAAGACAGACAGTAGAAAAGAGAGACAACAACAAAATGACCGAAAAGCAAAGCCAAAATTAGGGGGTCCCCATTTGCAATGGGGCGATGTGTGAAAAAGGTCACAACATTAGCCCCAACCCGAATAAATGTTCCTGAACATTTCAAAGACAAAACCCATTCCATACTCAGAACCTTTGGATAATCTTTCCAACCCATCAACTAGCTAGGGGATATACTTAAAAGGGAAGAAAAATCCTAAATTGGATCAAGGCACCTCATCTTTTGATTACAAGTGTGTGCATATGCGTTTGTTCCAGCTCAAAAGACCATTGAAGTTCCTAGAATCTGTCCCAGCAAGTTAAATAAATATCTTAACTTCAAAAGCATCCAGGATATCGCCTCGCTGCCAGTCAGGCGTCCATATCCCCGACGAGGTTGTCGCTACAATTCCCACGAATATTGCTCCACTGCCAGCCGGGCGTCCATAGCCCTGGTGGAGTTACTCGCATATTCCCAAAACCAATATTTCATAATATTTTCTTTTCTTTTCTCAGATATTTTCTTTCAGCATATTTTCTTTTTTTTCTTGATTCTCCGTCAATTCCTTGATTGGCTGGCAGGCAATGAAGCCTCCAATGGGTTTGAGAATTGTAGTGGCGCTGAAGCAAGACGCAAGATTTTCACTCGCCAAGACTTCTCCTAAGAAACCTCAATGACTTGGAGCAATTAATTATGTGTAAAATATAGCAATCGTGAGACTTGGTGTCAAGACACAATAGATGATTCCCTTCCGAGCCAAGTACAGTTCCTAACCAAATGATGAAACTTGAAAGAACAACCTCAGATTCTAAAGCACTTCTTGAGTGATTATCTAAGAAATGGACTAACATTGTGTTGGACCGTGGCGAAAACAACACAACACCCCCTTCACAAATGGGATCCCCTTTATTGAAAGCGAACTAAACTATGAAAGCAAGACAACTAATCTAAACAAAAACAAAAACTTTAAGCGAACAACAATCAAAAGACCTAAATACATACAACTCTTAGCATGATTTCCCAGGATGTTCAGCAGTGACAGAACAACGGTGATGGTGCGGAGCCTAGCAAATTTGTCCTTAAACTCAAAAAAGTAATCTTTCACAATACGAATCTCAAACTCAAGCAAAACTTCAGGAAAGATTAGTAACTGGGGCAACTCATCCGGACCATGATTAATCCATAAACAAGTCTTCTTTCCTAAATCTCCATAATCAAAATGATATTCTTTGTAGCCAATAGTAGGGAAAGATATAACCTGGTGGTCTTCATTCGCTGGCATGAATTCTTGCCTGTCGCCCATTGCTTCATCAGGAGGTCGAAGTTGATGGTGAACCAAACCTCTTGCATCCAAAACGTGGAGATGATCCAAACTAGGAGGAGTGGGGCGGGAAATCAATTTGAAAGAGCATTTGGAAACTTGGATTACTTCATGCGCTGGCTCCTTTTGAATCCCTAACAATAGATCAAGCCCCAACCTGAATTGTTCTTCATTTTCTATCTCTTTATCAGGAAGTGTTTCATTTGTTTCAATCTCATCAAGCAATTCTTCCATGACTGTGAATAATGGATCAAGTGTTGATGCAAAATGCATTTCATATTCTGCCTCCATCTTGGGAGCCCGTTGATCATCAAACACCTCGTCTTTCCTTAAGCTACTTATCATTCCTTCCATCTTGTTCACGCATGATTGAACTTTTTCATCAAGGGGCGTTCCCTCTTAAAGTGTACTAGAATCACTTTCTTCTTCACGTTCTCCTCCTCAAGCAAATGGATATCGAAAATTTCTCCCACCATCTATATTTTGAGCTAAGTCCTCAATTTGATGATCTTCAATAACTTGCAATTTTGTACATTCATTCACTTCCGTATGCTGACAGTTGCCTTAGGTGGTTTCTCTTCCTTGGATGTATCCCATTGCATCCTTGATCTTTGCTCCAATAGCCTCTTGTTCTAGCATGATGTAGGAACAATCTTCATCCGCTTGCTCCCTAAGCTCAGTCACATCATCCTGTTGTAACTCATTCTCCTTGTTGTTGGGTGATGTTGGGGTATCATCTTCATTTGGTGCCAAAAATGTTTGTGTGGCATACTCAATCCATCCTTTGTCTTTGAAGAATCCATATGGTAGTACTGGTAATCCGAGGCGACTTCTGGTGAAGTTGATGGCTAGTTCACATGTGCACGTGAACTCTGGATGGGGTGCGTTGTGAATCCGACACCAACGAGGGAGCAAAACACCTTTCAAGCAAACCCCACTCTTTTCTTTCCCCATATCTAAGTTTCAAACTTCTACCTATCAAAATGCCTTCCCCAAACTCCTTTATTCCCAAATTGTAGCATGTGTCATGTAGTATCCTCAACACCCAAAATTTGACATTCCCACCTATTTGCATTGTTCACCTCGTGTACCTCCCAATATGACACATAAGCATCATTAATGCTAGATTTGACTATGTAACTTCTACATAAGAGATTAAATTTAAAAGGGGTGCAAATTCACATGTAAATGCACCTTGAAGGATGATAATGACCATGATTCATTAATGCAATGATTGAGGTTTTTTCAAACTCTTCTCTACCCTACACACATTGATCAAAGGATGCTATTGATGACATTAAGGGCCAATGGCGACAGATCTCTTCCCTAGGTTGTTCAAATACACCAAAAGAGATATTTCAAGATATTCATTACTATGGTATTATTGGCCATTTTCCAAGTCGAAACCCCAACCGACATCATTTTGAGCACTAGTGTTTGAAAAGTCAAATTCGAGGACAAAAGGACAAAAAGCCTTTCATTACCCAAGCGTGAGCTTAGAAACCCTTTTACCTAGCAAGATGATCACCTAAAGGTTGCACGCAAGCTTCAAGGTCACAGATCTTTAGTTTTATTGAGTTGCACAACATCCTAGTTGTCATTGGAGCAAGCACTGTATTCGTCAATTTGTTATAATTGTTGTTACACCATTGTAATTTATTTCAGAATAGTAATATAGGAAATGCCTTATTGTTTATCTTGCATCTTGTAAGTCAGATTTATAATCTGGGTGTTAATGTATTGTGGAATGTGAAGAAATCCAAGTTATTAATGTAGATGTGTAGATGTTGAATAGATTTCTAGGTATTGGCCAAACCTAGATAAAATACATCGATCCAAAAATCTATTTGCTAGGTTTATTAGAGCTAGTTATAATAATTAAATCTAGGTTGTTGTGTTTAATGAATGATGAGATCTGGGTTTTTACTAAATCCAATTCAAAAGTATAAATCTGAAGTTATCTTCCATTTGCTGTTTAATTTGTGAATCTGGGTACTAAGGTTAATGTATGAATATAATAAAGTAAATTTAGGGTTTTTATAAGATTGGGTTAAAGTTTTAAATCTGAACAATATTTGCAGATGTATTAAAGAATATTTTCCATTAATATTTAGCCCAGGATATTACACTTAATGAAGAAATGAATGAACAGAATCCAAGGCTTCGAAGACACACTAAGCCCTATTAACATTTCAAGTAAAACTTAAGATAAAAGTATTCACAAAATTGACAATAAATATGTTGTTCAAATGACTATGGTACATCTTAATTATCATAACACCATACTCATAAATGGTCATGTTTTCTTGTTAATAACTAATTATTATTTACAGGTGTCACTACTAATCCTTGATTATCTTACAAGTTCTCAATTTAGAGTCCAATGAACTTTGTTAATAATAGTATCAAGTCCTTACTATTTTATCAGGCTTTGATAGCCCAGAACACTAGCAATGTCAAGATTAGCAACCGGTGGCTGAGCAGATTAAGGTAAATTGCTTTTCCATTTTGTTTGGTATTTTTCATTAGATATGCAAAAAACAGTGCACCGCAATTATCACCACTATCAAAGCATATAAATAAGACAAGATGTTATCTTGGCATTAGAAAATAAATGAACAGTGGCATTTTTTCCCAACAGTTAACTACTTGCTAAGCAACATTAATGAGACTATTTGTCTACTTTTAGTTATGTTAGCTGATTGAGTACAAGTTGCCAGGCTGTTGTTGTCAACAAACCAAGTTGCCCACCAACAAGAAAAAATTTGTCAACAGATAAAAATCAAGAAAAAAATTGTGATTAAATTCAAATAATACAAATCTAGTATTAAATGTATATTAAACTTTAAGTATATTATATTAAATCTAAAAATATTAAAATTTAACATAATATATAAAATCTAAAATATTGAACTAAATAAATATAAATAAATTTAAATTAAATTACATCAAAAAAATTAAAATCTGATGTATTAATCAAGTTGTATTTTATCACAGAAGGCAAAAGAAAAAATTTATTACAGAAGGTATACTGACTTTTATCACGTTTTTGGCCAATTTGCTAAGCAATGGCTAAAGAGAAATTTCAGATACCCAAATTGTGCTTAACCACTCTGAAAGCAACAAATGTCATACATTCTCATTTTATGTGTTTCCACAAAACCCCAATTAAAAGATAATTGCCTTCTGGAACATTCAACATTATGACAAAACCAAATAACAGAAATTAATTTGTTTATCAATAGGCAAGTGAAATTTCTGTAACCCAATATGTGCTAAACCATTTTGAATCAAATGCACATTACACATTGCTATACCAAGAACATTCATCAATAGAGGGTTTCTGGAAAGTAAAGCAAATTTCCTTCATTTTCAGAGTACTAAAAATCCCTAAACCAATATCTGATTTTTACAACTAGATAAGGGGCCCATTAAGGGTCCGACTAAATCATGGGTCAGGGACTCTCTTCCCTACTTCCTATTCCATGATCTGGGTTGGGGACTCTCTTCCCTCCTTCCTATTCCATGCTCTAGGTTGGGGACTCTCTTCCCTCCTACCTATTCCATGCTCTGTGTTCATTGGAACCACAAAATTTTGTATGAAAGAGAAAATTAACTTTAGACTGTTATCGAAAAGCCTAAGGATTGGTTTAGGGCTGAATGGTTGATCCGTATCATTTGCCTATCCCTAAAACCTAGGGCTTCACAGAAGGTATCCTGATTTTTAAATACGTCGCTGGCCAATTTGCTAAGCAATGACAAAAGAAAATTTCAGATACCCAAATTGCACTTAACCTTTCTGTGATTAACAAACATTACACATTCTCATTTTCAGACTCCTAAACCAATATCTGATTTGTACAATTAGAAAAGGAACCCATTATGGGTCTAACGAAATCATGGGTCAGGGACCTGAAGAGCACAAAAGATTTACTGAGAGGGGGGGGTGAATCAGTAAATCAACACAAACTTACAATTCTTAATTTTTTTCAACTTATTACAACCAACTTTTTAATATGACCCAATTTACACAAGTTGATACAACTTTATTGAAATAAATTTTTAAGGGAGTAGGCACCAACCTACTCAATTTACAAGAGGGATGATTTAGTAGAATAAAATCTACAAGGAACACCCTAACCCTTAACAATTTTAGTAGGCACCTACCTACAAGGAGCACCAACCCCTAATGCAAAGTACTACACCTTGACTTGATGGATGAATCAAATTAAGTCTATCAGATCTGCATTCTGCCAATCCTCCAATCTGCCTTTGTGATATAAATTCTCTCACTCAGCCCACACAAGAAGATAGGCTTCTGATTATGACTTCTTGAACTTCTCAACCACACCACATCAAATTGATTTGAAAGTGAATATATACCTTGTTCAAAGATTGCAATATTTTTGATGAAGCAACATGACTCTGCCTTCTTCAAATCTTATTCATACCTCTTCATTTTGTGTTTACCTTAATTAATTTTAAGTTTTATTGATTTTTGTTTATGAACACAAGGATTTTCTCCAGACTTTTCTTAAACACTTTCACAATCTGTCTTGTATTGTCAACAGTCACACCCTTTTGGAAGCATTTTGCAGCAGACATGTCTTCTTAAGAATTAAAGAATGCATCCTTTCAAAAACATATCTTGTTAACATACCTGATTATTCCCAAAGGAACCGTATTCTAAATTGCATTAAACATAGATGTATTTTTGAGAATACGTCTCTTCAGAAAAGGACGTCATGTCTTTTAAAAGCAACTTCATTTGCATCCTTGTTGGAAAGACGCCTTTGACTTTTTGCATCTTTTGGTCAATAGACAAGTCGAGTTAAACTCCAAACATATCTTTAAGAAAGACGTCTATTCAGATCTATCACTGCGTTGTTTATCAATGACTATGTCTTTTGGAGATGTAACCAACGCTTTTCTTTTACCCACGTACTTATCTCTTAAATAAATCGTATTCTTAAAATAGTCATTCTTTTACTTTAACAGAAATATGTGTTAAGAAAATAATCGTTATTTTCTTAAGAATTGTGCACTGCTGTAAGAATCGTTATTTTCTTAAAAAAAAAAACGAGCTATCGTATGATCGTTACTTTCTTCAAAAAAATCGTGCACAACTGTAAGTGATCATTTTTTTAAAAAAAAACGAGTTACCATATATAGATTTTGAATGACTTCTGATTTGAATAGGATTTCTTCAATTTTTTTTCAAATCTGAGCAAGAACGCTGTTGAAGGTAATCATTCTTTTGATACCACGGTTCTGACTTGAATAGAAGATCTTCAATTTTCTTCAAATCTGGGCAAGAAAGCTGTTGAAAATAATCATTCTTTTGAAACCATGGACTATATACAGTTGTTGAATAATTGCTGATTTGAATAGAGAGATCTTCGATGGTTACTTGAGTAGAATGATTTCTTCAAAATTTAGATATCCAAAGAAGATGTGTAATTTCATTTAAACACTGAATATAGTAATCATGTTCTTATCTGACATCAATGACAACACTTCTAACAGGACCCTCTTCTCTCCTCCTCATTCTTTGCTCTGCAGTCCTTGGAACTACAAAATTTTAAATGAAAGAGATAATTAACTTAAGTCTGCTATTGAAACACCTAAAGATTGGGTTAAGGCTGAATGGTTTATCCGTATCATTCATTTCGCCAATTCCTGGGGTTTCGCAGAAGGTATCCTGACTGTTAACACGTTTTTGGGCCAATTTGCTAAGCAATGGCTAAAGAGAAATTTCAGATACCCAAATTGCGCTTAACCAATTTGAAAGCAACAAACATCATACATTCTTATTTTTTGAGTTTCCAAAACCCCAATTAAAAGAAAATTGCTTTCTGGAACATTCAACATTATGTCAAAACCAAATAACAGAAATTAATTTGTTTATCAATGGGCAAGTGAAATTTCTGTAACCCAATATGTATTAAACCATTTTGAATCAAATGCACATTACACATTGCTATATCAAGAACACTCATCAATAGTGGGTTTCTGGGAAGTACAGCAAATTTCCTTCACTCAGATTAAACCAAACTACTGTAATAAAAGTTTGCCGTAGCTAAAATCTTCACAATGTATCTTTGTGCCATATTCATATTATCAGACAAAATATACACTGCATATTATCAAATACACTTCTGTCTTAAGCAGTTTTAGTAAATTGCTTCCTCTAACCTAGATAACCGAGTAAGCTTTCTTAGGGTTTCTTTCTGTAAACCTAAAAGATAGGCACATTGATTACATTTTGCTTCATATCTCAAAATGAAGTGTATTCCTAAAGCAAAAACTGACTAAACTTTTACAAATTACTCGGTCTCAAATGCTATGAATTCCTCCAGCCGATCGAAGCCTACCACAAGCTCATAATGGTATAGTCTCCTCAAAAATTTGTAGGCCACCAAGGTTTGGCTCCAGTCTCTCAAGAGTTCCCCTCCATCCACATCTAACAGAAATGGGAGATAGCACACTCCTAATGGTTGTCCCACATCCCTCAGCCAAGGAACGCCTATGCCCAATCATGCAGCTCCAACAACCTCTTCCAGGCTGCCTAACAGATGGGAGCAAAACAACTCTTTGTTCATAGCTATAACCATTTCCTTCGGAACCCTAAGATCAAGTAATGAGACAATGAACCAAGCTGGTATATCTGTGTTAACTCTGTAACATTCCTCTGAAATCATAAATCTCTCCTGAAAAATAAGTTTTGCTGCCTTCGTTGTAAGAAATCCTTTCTCTATCAGCACAAGCTTCAACCTCTGGTCTGTGATGTGCCCTAAAAAAGCTAACTGGCTGTTAGAATTTAGTACATGACATAAAATAGTTAAATAAATAAATTAACATGCTATTGTTAATTTAATAAATAAAATAGGTTTTGGTAGTTGTATTCCCATAATTAGTTTCATACGGAAAAAATGGTTTTATAACTATGTAATTGTTTTTAGTGCAATGTGAATGACAATATTTTGATTCGAGAGCAATCTCGTTTTTCCTCTCTCATTTCAATATGGTATCAGAGAAGGTTTGCTTGACCTCTTTGTTTTCCTCCCATTCATTTGTCTTCATCCAAAGTGGTTCATTCAAGGGCCAAGCAATGGAGACCACATGTAACAGCCATTGATGTATGTCCACCATTCTTGCATTTTGTCAATAGAGGAGCAGCGCAGACCGATGCAGAAAAAATATCTCAAACACCAGGAAAGCCACGAACTGCCAGAAGAACGCCCAATCAGGAAGTCGCGCCCAGCAGTAAAGAACCACAACCAAAAAAAACTTGCAAAGAGATTGCGCCAGAAAGTTATGGAAATCGCATGCCCAAAACGTGGCTAGGAGATCCGATCACAAGAGATTCGCGTGCCAGGTCGTGCGGCTAAGAAACGCGCAAACAAAGTCCTCAAAAATTGTGGCAAAAAAAAAAAAACCCACAGAGAAAGAGGCCATTGATTTGCAGAGCCGTTTAGAATAGAAACAGGCTTCTTGAAAAACACAATCGCAAATTTTCGTCACTGCAAATTGGGTTTTTCTAGAGATCACGCCCAAATCACAAAACACAATAGAAAAATCTCATGCCCAAGAAGGAAAGAACAAACACAAAATCCTTTCACCAAAACGCAATACACAGCCACAAAAATCGCATCCAAAATAATTTTCGAAAAAGAAAATTCTCAAATTCTTCAGATCACACACCAAGAAATTACCAAAATAATTTTCGAAAAATTCAAAACAAAATAATTTCAAAAAAGAAATTATAAATTTTTCGAAAAAAATTATTTCCTGTGCTCTAATACCATGTTACAAAATCGATGTTGTTGTCTATTAAAACAGAGGAACGAATGTTCCTTAAATAGTTTACAAGGTACGATGTTTCTAAAAGAAACAATCGTTAATAAAAAAATGAAGTTAGAAAAATCAATGAGATGACCATTAACGTCAAAAATAGAAAGATATTATTCTAATACAGACCACGTGCAAATCTGTGTCATTCATCACTCATTTGCATTTCTTCTCTCTTTCCATCTTGGTCACTCCTTCCATTGTTTTTTCTCCATTCTGGTCATGTTCATATTCAAAATCTGAAAAATAAAAAAAAATCTAAAGTTTTGTAGAAGAGTGCAGGTGATTGAAGAGAAGTTTGCACACAACAGTGATATCATTTTGTCAGTCTTCCAATATCATTTTGTATTCTATACTGCCAATCATTTTTGTGGATGCCATTATTATTCCATTCTTTAGTTGGTTTCACCGTAGCCAATATTCTTATTGAAAGCATCAGGCTATTCCATTATATGCATACATTTTCAAGATTAGGTCATCCGCTAATCACGCCCGGTCATTGACATTTGATAAAAGAGATGTGCCAACTTCAAATTTTGACCTGCACCATGCTCACTGTATACGAAATTTGGAGCATTGCACTGTTTATGGAGACATGATTCCAAAATCTCGTGAAAAGGAACATCACCAGGATGCTCATGCTCCAGTAGCTTGTTCAAAGTGTGGTGAATCCATAGAACGCAAATTATTGCTCATCCATGAACATGACAAGTGTCTTCAGTGGATTGTTGTATGTGGGTATTGTAATTTCCTTCTGCCAGCAGCAGATTTGAATATACACATCTGGAAATATGTGGCAATACTACAAAAAGGGGCTAGGTTCAAGTATAGTTGACATGTACAAACAAGTTTATGACAGTACTGAAATCCCCAAATATGTAGATAAAGTCACTCCAGAATACAAGCCAAAATTTGATGCTTTGCTTAAAGAAGCTAAAGAAGCAGAACAAAAATTGTTGAAAGAG